>VFFE01005256.1:297216-417645 GCA_008921705.1 Burhinus oedicnemus
CATTCAGTTTTTTTTTTTTTTTTTTTAAACCGAAAGGGTGGCGGTGGGGAGGGGAGCTCAGGAGGAGCTCCAGCCTCGCCGTTCTCTAGTTATGGGTTTTTTTTTCCCCTCCTTCTTTAAACCAAAAGCATCCTGTATTAGATCACTCTGGAATCCTAATCCCCGAAACATTTCCGATTTAGTCACTTCATCAGGCAACAATAAAGCAGAATTTGAAACAACACTCACGCTAACATGGCAGGGGCACCTCGGGGTGCAGCAGGCTCCCGCCGCTCTTCCCGGCCAGTCTCTCCTTTGCTCGGGATTCGCGTTTGGGATCGTGCCTTGCTCTGCCCGAGCTGTGAGCAGGCAGGAGAATCCCCAAACCTTCCGCACTAGAAGGGAGGATATTGCTTATTTATGCATAGATGGTATGTTAATATATATAATGTAGCCCGAGGTGTGGGGCTTTCTGTAAGGAGCTGGGAGCAACTGGGAAGGAGGGCACACCAGCGAGAAGACTCTTCTTCTTTAGCCCCTCTCCTTCCCCCCCTCCTCTGCTTGCAGATGAAGCGTTTTCAGGTTCTCCTGTTCATAGCTGTCTGAAATGGTGCCACTGAGAAGTCTTTTCCCTGGAGTCTGATGAGTTAATTGAAGGTGATAGCTATAAAGCTGCTGTCAGTGGTTTCCTCCCTTGGAGAGACTTGGGTGGTGAGAGTAGACAGCACGAGAATTAAAGCACGTGAACAAGGGCATTAACTGGAGAAAGAGTTGATGGCGTCTGAGCTTACATTTCAACAAAGCAGAAAGAGAGGAATCTAATCTTGGTCTGGGGTGTGAGGGCTGGATGGCTTATCTGAAGACCAGGCTCTGCTCCTTTCAGGAGGGAAGTTTCTTCCCTTTCAAAAGATCTGCCTGGCTTCGATCCTTATCTCCAGTTGTACCCCAATATCTGGCTAATATATCTAGGAGCAGTCAGTGGGGCACAGAGTGAGACGGGCAGTATTGCTCACAGGCTGTGAGGGGAAATGTTTGTCATACTATGGGGATTTTTGCCTTTCATGGTGTGGGGTGAAGGGAAATATTTTATATGTAGTGGGACAGTGACTTGCTTGTCAGAAGCAGGGGTTGAACCTCTGGCTTAAAAAGTAGTCCCAAACCCCAAGCTGTGGTACCTGTCTTGAATGCCATGCTCTTTTAATATTACCTCCCTCAAGGAGTTTTAAAGTCCTCTTGGTCCTATCACAAGAGGGGGTCAGAGAGCTACTCTGTTAAACTTGGGTTACTTCTGCAGAGGAGAGGAGAAGCCAAGAGGGAGTTTTAAGGAATTAATGCATCTGCTTCAAAATAATCCAAGCCAATTTCTTTTGATGGTCAACCGCTACCAGTTGAGTTTGATGTGCTGGATGTTACTCTCCAGCTTGCTGAACAGGAGGGCTCTGTATAGTTAGGTGTCCTTCTCTGGTGGTGGAGTCACTAGGTTGTTTCTCTTCTTGCTGATGGACATCTGAAGCCATTCCCTTCTGCAGTGGGTGCAAGCTCATATTTTTATCATGACCCACCCCTCTGGTGTCTGTAGGTAGGAAGATCAGGTCTGGGAGTGATAGCTCCTCCCATTTGCAGCCCACCCTCCTCAGAGGGATCGATGAGCAGACCCCAGCCTGAGCAGGCTATGCAGATTTTGAGGGACAGTCTTGTTCCCCGCCCTCCGATCTGAATGTGACCAAAAGCCCTGTTGGGGTCTTGGGACTTGCTTCCTTCAGAGGTGGGGAGGCAATGGTATCCACTAAGCATAAGCCTGGGATGTATGGTGTAGTAAAACTGTCACCCCTTCTTACTTGTGAAATGAAATCATTAAAGTTAATAAATGTTCATTACTGTACGTGTTTGTTAATAGCTTACTGAGGTGAACAGGAGAGATTCATGCCCCCCAAATGTTCCTGTAGGCTCTCTTCAGGCTCAGTCTTTCCTGGTTGACTCGCATGTTTTAGGTTTTCCTTCACCTAAGGAGTAGCTAGAGAATTTCTGACAGAGGGAAATCTGTCTGATTTAAGTACTAAATCAGACAGTACTAAACCTGATTTAAGTACTACCAAATTATTGCTGCTGTTATTTATAGCAGTGATGCCAACTAGGGAGGCAAACTTGAAACTTCCGTGCTTGGGCCCTCTCTGGGAGGGGAGGCAGCATGTCTGAAGTGGTGGCATGGCCAGTAATCCAGTAAGCAAATGTCTGTGTGAGAAGCGGCTGTGTCTTGTTGGCTGTTTTCAACCCAGCCCCTCATGTCGTGGCTCAGTAAGGCGCTGTGGGCTGGGGATAGCTGTGCCACAGTGCTGTCCTGCGTGGCTTTGCACAGCTGGGACTAATTGAGACTTGGGAAGCAAACAGTCTAGAGATGTTGCTCACAGATGAATTGAATCCAGCTCCCCTTCTCCTGGCTGCACGGGCTCAGCAGAGCTCATGGCAGGCATCAGAAGTGGGTAGATCTGCTGATTTTTAGTAACGGCCTCAACAGGCATGCTGTAAGGACAACAAGTTTGCTGAGTTTTTGGGAGCTGGTTTGTGGGTTTCCTACCCGTGCTGAGAGACCGATAGACAGCCGTCGCTGTCTGGGGTGGTGCTTGAGATACGATCTCATGAGCTGCTTTGAGATGGGTAAATAACTGAGCTGCAGTGTGAATTTCATATTTGGAGGGTGCAGTTTGGCAGGAACGTGATACAGAGGAGAGACACTGATCTTGCCTCTTCCCACCTGTCCCTTCCTCGGAAGTTACTCTTTTACAATGCAGGGATAAAGTGACGGTTCCTGGGAGGAAAGCAGCTTTCCACGCGAAGCCTATTTTTCATGTCTATCAGAAGAGACTAAGAGGTTTTAAAGAGCTCGTCGCAGCATTGCTGTTCGTAAGTGGCAAAAAAGTATAATGTGCAGAACAAATTCAGCTAATTCTCCCTTGGTATAAGCCTCTGCAGAGCCTTTTATGCAGGAGCAGGAGGTCTCTTTTGGGGATTAAAATACTTTGCACTGTTGAACTTATCTCAGTAGTTTCTTCTAATAGCCACTTCTTTCTTCTCCCTTCTCTCTTCTTTCCTGTCTGGAGTGAGGCCTCAGAGTAGTACTAGCCAAGGCATAACAAGATTGATTCTGCTGTTTCCCAGTGTTAAAAAGCAAAACTTGCTGAAAGCCATTGCTGTGGTCTCACCTAGCTGTCAAGGTACACAAGCTTGCCGTGTAAAAAGTACATATGTGGGTGTTTACTGACCAAGAGATTGTCGCTTGTGCCCACAAGGACATTTCTCCCTTTTGATGCAAATGGCCAGCTGCAGTGTTGAAACTTTTCCTGAGTCACCTGGGGGCTTTTGGTGAAGGAGCTGGATTTGGCCTTGAGGGACTGGGTGAGCCACTTGGTGCTCAGCACACTTAGCTCATCTTTGCAGGTGAGGTGAAGGGTAGTGGTGAGAAGGACAACCTCCTGCCACTGCCTCCTGAGTGTCCCAGGGAAGTCAGGAGTGACGCTGGGGTGAAGCTTGTGCTGCTTTGGAGTGCTGGTGGGGGTCAGCCCTCGGGCCCTGCATGCAGTAGGCTCTCCTGTTGGCCACTCTCATTTCGTGAACTGGTTGCTGAAGGTGCACCTCGTTCAGGGTTTGTTTTAAAATCTGGCTTGAAGCAAACTGTAGGGCTGGGGGGGGAAACTTTAAATGCCAAATTGCTTTCTGACCTGACAGCTGCTGTCTTGACAATATGAATAGGAAGCAGTGTTCATTTACAGCATGTAGAAGACAGCCATATACAACTTAAATGCTGTAAGAAACAACAGTAATGCTTTTCCTTAAAAAAAAAAAAAAAATCAAGTCGATGAAATAAATGTGCCTTGTCTTTATCCCATGCTGGTCTGCCTCACCATGTTGGCATTTCTGTGGCAATGTGGCAGTAAATGATATTTCTGTCTGAGAGAGCTACACTGTTCAGATTTATGGTGCTGCTGATGCAGTGATAGCACAGACTTTAGGAGTACCTTTTCTGCCCTAAAGAAGTACTGACCAAGTGCAATTATTCATGAACTTACAGAAATTCCCTGTTAGAAACGGCAGGCTCCCAGAACCCCTCTCGCCACTCTGTGCCAGGCTCTGCATGTAAAGATACACGTAAATACAAGGGTGGTCTCGTAACCTAAAAAGCCATGGGTCTTGTGACCCTGCTGTGTCTGCATCCAACAGGTCTTGCTGTTCTTGTTATGATTTGAATTTTGCTGTGCTAATCAACTCTCTGTTTGAGGAAGGCTTCTTAATGATAGAAAGTACCCATTAAACAGAGCCCAGGTCCCTCATGGAAACACCCCACCTCCAAGCCTGCTTGGTAGCATGCTCTGATCAGGTGGTATGAGTGTGACTGATCTCTCTGACAAAATGTAAAAGTCACAGCTTCCTTTTCCCTTGGATTGAGTGTCCGCTCATCCAGACAGGGTCTATTTTGAGAAAGTTATCTGGATTTCCAGAAAGCTACAGTTGTAGCTGCTGTGGGCCGGTACAGAGGTGTGAAACCACACCTAATCTGTAGTTTGCTAGAATTGCTTTCAGCACCATCATAGTCATTTACCTCAGCAAGTGAGGTAAATAAATGTGTGTTATTGGTGAATGTGCAGCACTGGGTCCCTTTGCTCCCGCTGTGAGTGACACTGCATAGTACTCAGTGGGCCATAGCGAGGGATGGTCCTTGCCTGGTCTTCGCAGCGTGGGTGTGCTGTAGGAAAGGTGGCCCTGATGCAGCTGAGGATTTTCTGCCTTATTTTGCACCAACCAGTATTGATACAGAAGCAGAATGGTGAAATTTGTAAGGCTTCTTGCTCAGCTGCTCTTTTACAGTCAAACAGGCAGGCAATATAGGTCACCAGCTACCTCTTATCTTTCAGATCAAGCTTCTGTTGTTTAACATTGGTAGCTTATTGCCAGATACTTGCTCTTCAAAACATTAAACTCAAAAATTGCTGTAGGGGACTCTGGAAATACCTGGCTTTGTAGATCGGTTATTTGTCCTTGAGTGTGGGAGCTGCCTCATACTTTTCTGTGATCAGGTTTTGTCAGGATGTGCGCTTGTGGGTTTTTTAACAAGAACATTATTATTCATTGTAACCTCTTGGTGCATGATGAATGAGGCTTGTGCTCTTTGCAGTGACTTACCCACCTATTCAGCATCCTATTTAAGGGGGAAAATGAAGGCGAAAGCGTGCATGGGTTAAAAAGGAGACTGGATATTCTTTGGGGGGCTGTATAACAGATCCCAAGGATCAACTCATGAGAACACAATACTCGCCAAACTGGATTGAACTATTCCTTCTCCTAATCCTCTAGGGAAGGATGAAACACCTCAAAGGCATCCAGCTACCAGCCCAGTGATGTAAAGTGTGTCTGTCTGGGGAATTTCTTGCTGACTGCTTCAGGCAACCAGTTTAAATTCTTGTGCGTGTGATTTGGTAATGACGTTTTTTGCCCTGCATAAGTGCAAAGGCTGGAGAGGATAACACTGTTTTCTTCCCTGACCATTTGCAGTACTTGGTGGTATAGCTTGGGGCATCTGGCATGCCACATAGGGCATCTTTAAGCAGAAGCTGTTTGGAAACTTCAGTTTTCTTCGCTGTCTGGTGAGAACTTGTCCCCTTAGAAGGAAGTGAGTGCTTTTGTATGAGGTGTCCTTGTCTGGCTGTGAAATTCAAGTGTAACTGGATGGTAGCTGTGAGAACATGGGCCGGTAAACCTGTTTGGTAGAAACGTTTATGAACACTGGGATCACATTTTTAAAGCTGTGTGTGTTACAGTGGAGACCCAGTGAATGCTGCCTGCTCTTCCCAGCACTGAGGTGACCACATGAATGGTAGTGATACGCTCCCCAGCTTCTCCTGCTGTAGACACCTTGCTATTCTCGTGTGTGCTGTGTGAGAGGTGCAGTTCTACAGCCTAACATGCCTCATGCATTTTTAACTGGAGGAGGAGCAGGGTTCAGTTGGCCTCCCTGGCCGGGTTATGAGGTTGTGTGCTTTTCTGTGCCGCCTCGCTGGGATCTGCTTAAAACTTTGGCCTGGAGTTCTTAAGGTTGGCACAAGCAGCAGTGACAAAATGGTGAAAACTTGCATGGCTGTACTGGGGAAGGACTGAGAGCGTTTTCCAGCTGCCTGTGGATTATCACTGTTGTGCCTGACACTTAGGATGTTCTCTGGGGTGCGCTTAGACTGGCAGGGAATGGCTGTGCTCTTTCTGACGATGAGGTGTAGAAATCCACTATAGAAAAGAGGCTGGAGAGCTGTCTGAGGAAATGTTGTGTAGCTGCTAAAATACAGCACGTACAGTGGACCAGTCTCACTTTAATGTGTTGTCTGCCCCAGGGGCTTGCTGGATGTATTGCTGTGATTTTCAGAGGTATTTTGTACAGTCTAAGCAATGGTGTTTGAAGAGGATGGGGGACAGAGCTTACTCTTTTTTTCTTTTTTTTATATAAGAACGTAAAACTGATTTCTTGCCGTATGTGACTATTGGAAATACGATGGTTACCATAAGGAACGTGCATAGCATGACTTCTATAAATCTTGTATAGAAGTGTAAAACCCTCAAAGCCATAGGTGAACTGTGCATGTAGGGGCGAAAACAGGTGAGTAGTATGCTTGGCTACGTGGGAAAGACATGACCTTAGCAAGAAAGGCAGAGAGACATCTTTTCTTCACAGAGGCATAGGATTTGCTCTAACTCTGGGATTTTGGGGCTGAAGCATGTTACGCAGGGCTTGGATCTGTTGGGATGAGTTGGTGTAGAGTGGTGAGATGGGTTTGGCAGCAGCAGGAAGTTCTGTCTGGTGCTAGTCATGCCAGAAAAGTCTGTTTTATTGAAGTCTGTGGAGCCACCCACTGCTTTATTTTGACCCTGGCGCGTGAGACTGACAGGCTCTCAATAGAGTCACCCAGATCCCCGAGAGAGAACTGGGGACTACTTGGGCCAAGCCAAAATATGCTTAAGTGAGCAAAACCACTGGCATTAATATGATTAGAAAAATAAAAGCTCACTTCCTGTTCCCCTCCCGCCATTGCCTTCCCTGCTCTCATTCTCCCACTGCATGAGAGCCAAACTTGGTCATAGGATGTTTGTGGTGTGGACTGGTGCCAGTTTAACCTCTTGGCTCCCTATTAGGCACTAAAGCAGAACCATTTTTTTCCCCGTGTTGGTTTCCTGTCGTTGTGTCTTTCCTGCTCAGCTGGCAATGCGTATATCCTATTGGTAAGGGCTGGATCAGGCCTTTGCAAGCCAACCCTTGTACCAGTACTGCAGCTGGCTGACCTCAGCCTTTTACCTGCAGTTGTCCTCTCTTCTCCTTCTTCCAAATGTATTGCTGCTTTGAAGCACTACAACATGAACAAGGCTGTGTGGAGACCACCTTCACCTTCAGTGCACTGAAACAGCTCCCATTGACAGGGTTGGGGTATGCATGAATAAACAAAGGGGATTTTGGTCTCTCATCCAGATGAATCTTTGATTTGTCATTCTATCTGTGTAGACTGAAAGCCTCCTGGAGATGTGTTCATCCGTGTGGTGTGCGAAATGACAGCAAAACTGGCCTTTCCGTTGTGTTAGAGCCAAGATGGGAAGTGCTGGCAGGTGAAAAGGCCGTGTCCTGGCTATTAACACTCACTACAGTGGACACCACCGATGTGAGTCTCCATATAACACCTGTCTGTCACTCAGATTGGAGTGGTTTCAAGTAGGTCTCTCAATGCCAGCAATTCAGGGTGTCTGGGCAATCTTACAGAAACATACCAGTGTGGATAGTTGATAGGCAGGTGAAGCTGTACAGCAGACTTCTTAAGCAGCAACTTGTTCCACGTCCTCTTAGATGGCTCACATGGTCAATGAGAAGGCAGTGATGACTTGATATATCAGCTGGTTGCTTCTTTGTCAGTCTGCTTGACTTTCAGTGACTGTGCATTACTGTAGTGTAGGACCTGCCATTCAGGATAACACAGGTGGGCTCCTCTTATGTGTCCTATGCGTGGCCCTCATTTTCAGAGGGACCCTTGTGAAATCTTGTATCTCTGTGCCGGGCAGCACAGCCTGCTTGCTCTGCTCCTTCCATGAGCAGACTGCTGGATGGCTAGATAAATTTTGCGGAGAATACTCATGTTTCCTTTTACAACACTGAGGACAGCTCTCCCATCCTACAGAGGTGCTGAACCATTGCCAGTTGGCAGTGAAGGAAGGACTCCTGCTTTCCATGGCCTTTGGATCGGGCAGCCAGGGTGCTTGCTACTCCTCGCTGCAGCATATGATGCTAAGCACTTGAACTTCACTGCTGCTGTAAATGGAAGTTGTGCTGTTACATCTTCACTCCCGGAGCTAGCCTGTAAAGGCCTCGGAGAGATGAGGGAGAGCGAGAGTGCCATGTATGGTCTCTGCATCCCAGCTGAGTGCTCTTTTCTTCATCATGGAAAGTGATGTGTACATCGCAGAGCCCTGTTTCCTGGCCAAATTTCTTGACTATAGCAGCCAAGTTTCTCTTGCTACCCAGTGTATTTACCTGCGATCCCCCTCAGTTTATTTAAATCTGCCCTTCAGTAGATGGTGAGTTAGTTCTGCTACTTAGGTGTACTATCCCCAAGAAAACTTTAAAATTTGGCTCCACAGGTGAAAAATAGCAAGTTAATTAATTTCTTAACTGATAAACAATGCCAAAGAAAAGACACTTTGTTTAAAGCTGTTTAGACCAGGTCTATGCCAGGGTTTATCACAACAGAAAATACTTAATTTCCTAAGGAAAACTTTGATTGCAGCCAAAAGCTGTTCCAGCTTCTTAAGTGTATTTATGCTTCCAGGTGAGCTTCCTGTATGTTTTATCTGGTCTGGGAGATGTGGAGATCTCCCACCGATGAGGGAGGGGAGAGCAGTTGCTCAGATGCAAGGGCATAGTGGGAAGAGAAGTGTTGGAGGTGCATTTGTTCAAGCAAGCCTCTGCCTTCCCTGTAGCTCTGCTCACGATGTTGCTGTACAGGAGGAGCATCTCCAGTGGAAGCATGGTGTTGGCCACACCTAGCTCCACGCACAAAGTGAGACCTTCATCAGTGCTTGCTCATCAAGCACCTTCTGGCAGCAGCACTTGCAGGCAGCTGCGCTGCATGGAGAAGGCTAGGTGGGGGCAGTGGGGGAGTACATTCATGAACATGAACCAGTCTGTTTCAAAATGGCTAACGCGTGGAAACTTGCTGTTTCCCAAGGGTTTTGTTGGGCTGTTGGGGAACTCTGGCCAGGGATGAGACTATTTCCAGCTGTGGTGAGCCAAGTGTGAACTCACTCTGGGCAAGATGCCCAGCTCCAGTGGTTTTATCCTGCCAGAAATCCTCACCCTCTAGCCAGCGATGCCAAACTCAGTTTCTGCCAGTCCTCAGACAAAGGCCTCTGAAGGGACAGGAAAACAAGGAGACCAACTAAAGCAAGATACTTCTGAGGAGGGGGTGAGGGGAGGCACTGAAGGGCTTGTACAGGGGACGCAATGGTGGGGTGTCGCCACTGAGGGGTGACTGTTGTGGGTGAGGGCTGGTGAGGGGACCTGCTCTTCCTAGGGCAAGTAGAGAGGGAAAAGTGGGTAGTGGGAGTGCAAGGGGTTGGCTTTCCTTGGTTAGGCAGAGCTACCCAACCCACAGGGACATACTGCTGGCAGTACCATCAGGGTTGTCCTCTGGGAATGAGTATTGTTCCCTTCATCATGGTTTCAACACATTGGGGATTTCTTCTGTAAAATATGGTATTCCTTATCTCTTTTGCGGAAGGTGCTGGAGGGCAGAAGGTGCCCTTCAAGGGGGAGGCTGCGCGTCTAGGACCTCTTGCCCACCACAGAAAGAGCACGGCCACACAAAACTTCATCTTTCAGAGCTCGCATTCCTTCTCATTGCAGTATCTGTGCATGGGGATAGGACTTGTTGCAAAGATCCATTGGTCCAGCTGCTTTTCCTGCAAAGACTGTTCTGCAGTCAGGCCTTGCTGAAGAAGGAGAGGTGTGAGAGCCAGGTATGCAGGGAACCTCCCTGCATGTTCCTTGCATGGATTTTTAGCAACTGGAGGGACTAGGGGATTAACGCCTCATACTGTGGACCTTCCAGTGCTGGCAACAATTGCTAGTGAAAGGAAATTTCTAGCTGCTTTTTCTGGTGAGTGCTTTTGGCTCCTGATACTGTGGGTGTTTGCATTTGGCTGTTTGGTTAGAGCTAGCAGGTCTGTTAAAGAGTTTCTAAAACGCCTGTAGTAACAACTCCTTGCGTGCTGAAACAAAGCATCACAAGCATGATAGTGTGTCGGTAACTCAGCATGCACACACCTGTCTGCAGCATGTCTTCTGGGTCCAGTCATGCAGAGGTGTTGGAGCTGACGGGGCCAGCGTATGAACAGGAGACCTTTTGTTCCTGCAAGCACACCTCCTCCAACAGTGATAATTTTCATGTGCCAGTGTATGATTTAGTGACACGTTACACTGCTCCTTGCTGTTGCAGCCTGTTGCAAATAGTCTGACCCAGCCAGCTACTGACAGCTTCCTACAGGGTGGACCACTGAAAGCGGTTTCCATCCTAGACCCAAAGGAGTATTTCCCTCCCCCTTCTGTAATGGATTGTTTCTTTAAAGCTGTTGACTGGCCATAATCCAATCATTACTACTGTAATTAGTGAACTGCTTACAGTAACTAAAACACTTGAAGCGTAATATCCTCTGTGTTTGCAGAGCTTGGAACAACTTTTGCCCACAGTCCTGTGAGAGGTAATTACTGCTGATGGCCCAGGGGTGGGTGCGGGGGACACAGGGCAAGCCTGGCACAGGCCACACTGCCTCTCACTGCCATTCGTGCCAAGCCTTGGCTGGCACCACATGGGCTTCCTGCAGCAGGGAGAAGCTCAGGAGCCCCATGGAGGTGAGCTGGCATGCCCAGCTCATGGTGATCTCCTGCTGCCCCCTTGTCAGAAAGAACCTTCTCTTTGCAAGCTGTGTCAGAGGACACTGGTGTTGGGTGGAACTTGCAGGGCAGCTGGTGGCATTGAAGGTGTGATGTAGTAGTACTTAAAATTTGGTTTATTGTGTGGTAGAAAATGCCTATGTTGCAGCAGGCTCAATGTCTTCTCTTGCTGTCAGAATACCCTCTTGTCCCTACACACGGTGTCTGTGCTCTCCCCTCACCCGCCAAGTTACTAACTTCATAGGCAAGGCCAAGAGACTTCAGCTCCTAGCCCTGCAGATTCATTCTGCAGGACTTGGGGTTTCCAAGCAGATGCATCCCTCTGCTGCATTCTTCAGCTACTTCTTTTGAGAGCAATAGGCCAGCTTTCCTGAAGGCTTCTCCTGCCGTCCACTTCATGCCCTGGCAGGAGGGCAGTACCAATGCACTTGTCTCCAGCCTTTGTTCTGCTTCCTCATTTTTACCTCCTGAGATGAAGCTTGTTGTAACTCAGGCTCTTCCTTCTTGGGGTGGAGAAGGACCGTGGTGAAGAGCCAAGTGCGGCCAGCTTTTAAAGTGGAGAGCCCTGCTGGATGAGTAGGGGTGAGGGTGGGTGAATATGTGTAACTGCAGCAAGCAAAGGCCCTGCAGTGGTAAAATACCTAGCTGCCCAGCTGCCACCCATCATCTGGCAGGCATGCTGTACTCAGCAGCTGAGTAGGATATTTGTTTGCAGTATTTGGCCTGTGATGGGATCAGAAAAATGAAAAGCCTTTTTGGCCTAAGGATGAGGGTTAAAAAAACCCAAAAAACAAAACAAAAAAACCACAAAACAAAACCCCACCCACAAAACAAAACAAAAACCACCACCCCAATGAACAACCAAACAAAAAACCCCCAAAACCAGCAACAAACAAAAAAACCAGAACAAGCAACCATCACCAGCACACCCCAGAAAAAAGCCCACCCCAAAAACGACTCCCATCGCAGGGTTTTCATTTTGCTCTTGAGCAATGATCCTGTTGCTTTTCCAGGCTTCATTCCAGTGTGGTGCTGGGCACTGTGTGGCATTCGTGTGTGGCAATAGAGGCGCTGTAAGATGCGTAGTCTGTATCATGCCCACTGGCAGGTGAAACAAATAGAAACAACCTCTGAGAATGAGTGTTTCGTGTGCTCTGGATTTAGCCTGGGAGGGAAGAGATGTTCTCACCCCGCAGGCCTTGTGCGTGCTGTCAGCTTCTGCCACCGCTGTCTATATACTTACCTTATTGCCCCAGGAATCTGCTGTTGTCACTGAGTTGCGTGAAAGGTTGAAAATGTGCTTGTCGCCATGTAGGTCTGAGTGGTCAGTAAGGTGAGGAGCAAGTCCTAGAGTGCCAGTGGCCAGATCTGTGTTGTGGGCTGCACGATGTGCCAAGATCTCTTCCTTCTGGCCTGACCAGTGTCTGCCTGTTGCCTTGTGCTCTGGCTTTGCTTCTGTCTGCATCTTCCTGCAGGCTCTTGCCATGCTCGTAGCCTGCAGGGTACTTGGGGAAAGGGACAGTGTTTCTGCCCTGTGTTTGTACAGTGTCCTGTGCAGCAGAACTCTGATCTGTGAGTGTGATTCCCTGATGCTGCAAGGCCATGAGCACTGAAGTGATGGTAACTGATTTTAAATGGACTTTGGTTGGTTGTTTGTGGTTTGTTGTTTTTTTTTTTCACTTTTAAGTGTTGTCTTTAGACCACTTGTGCTGATTACAGCACATAAAAGTTGCTTCCCTGGTTGCGGTACTCACAATCCACTTGACTCAAATTTTCAATTTCGTATTCTGCTGCACTAGCACCATGCGTTTGACTTGCTGTTGGCCTTAGGTACTGGTGCAGCCACTATCAGCACACTCTGCTTGAGTGCTTCCCAGTCTCTCTTCAGGATGAAGCCTAGTAATAGACCACTTTAGAGTGGTGCTTATGTATTTCTGTCATCTCCAGCTTCAGAAGTCTGCTTTCAGTGTGCCACTACAAAATTGCAAGTATAGTTGTCCCTTTCTCTGCAGCCTTCCAACTCTGCTAGTGTAGTACAGCAGTTTTTTGTAGAGAGTTTCTGCTGTGGGCATAGCGAAAGAGAATAAAATCACCAGCATGCTATTTTTTTGTTAAATTTTGCTTTGTGTTTAAAGCCTCTGATGGTACTCCTTGATATCTCTTTTTTTATCTATATTTCCCTATCCCAAATTCTCCCTCCTCTTCTCCCTTTCCTTCCTTGCCCCACCTTCATTAACAGGAGCTGAGAAGGGAAATCTGTGTTCCCATCTTACTCTGCCATTATGTTCAGTGATCTCATGCTTTGGACTGAAGATTGCTGTTCTGCTTAGGTGGGTTGCTGGCTTTCATGGTCTGATACATTAACAAAACTATGTGGTACTGAAAAGAGCTTTTGAAACTTTTTGTTAATAAGTTTTTAATAATTTCTTTCATGTATAGACTATTTTGGTGGTGGTGCTTTCCTTCAGAGCTTATTTGGAAGTCCCCCACTGGTGGTGGGCTCCTGCAGCCCCTGAGTAAGCCTTGCTCTACCTCTGAGCAGGGCAGTAGCAGGCAGGCTTGAGGTAGGGGAGTGTTTGCACTGGGTGCAGTCAGGCTGTGGGAAACAAAACTGTGGATTCAGTCTGCATGGCCCATCCAAAGGAACAGTTCTTTAGGCAAAGAGCAAAGCTCTTCATCAGTGCCAGGGCACAGTGTGCAGTAAGAGGTGTCCTTTGGATAAGTGTGCCTCTGGGTGTGAGTACTGTCCAGATGCTATAGCAGAGTGAGACATTGGCAAAACTTGCTTGGGTTTCTGTTCCCCTTTCACCTTCCTGTGTGGTGGATTGGTAAGTCACATTCTCCTATGACTTCTTCTCATGTGAACCCTTAACGAGGTTTTGTAAGGCTGCTTATTTGTTATGAAATTGCAGGGCACCAGAACAACAACCACCCTTCCCATCTTAGTAGAAGAGAATAGAAGCATTAGCTAGACATGCCTGTTTCTATCAAACTAACTGGGGCTTAATTTAGCTCCCATTTATTCCTTGCTTTGCCTTCCCAAGAGGATATGACTGGGCAAAATATTTCACATATGTATATTGGGGATAACGTACTCCAGAGCTCTTAATGTAGTTTATGTAGCGCTTATCTGCTTTTTGGCTAGTGAACTTCGTTGTTTCTGCAGCCTTGCAAAAGGGGTGAATAAATGTATTGTGTAATTGCAGTCTGTAAAGTGTATTCTAGACAGTTTGCCAGAGGGTAACATAAGGTATATTCAAATTGACAGTCTCCGATGATTCCCAAGACCTGCCAAAACCTTACGTTTTGCACCTAATTTATTTAACTTTTGCATATGCAAGTGCTGAGTGTTCTCTTTTCATCCATTTACATGGAGCAAGACTCGCTCCAGATGTAGTTTCACCATCTTCAGTCCAGTCTGACAGTGCTTATCTGTCACTCGTTCTCAGCTGGATGCACCCATGATCAGTACTTGCGCATGCCATGGAAAAGTGAGTTTTCAGCCAGGTAACAAGAGTTGATCTTGTTGAGCTGAAGGTTAAGAGAAGAAGGAGATGAAGGGGTCGGGGAGGTGAAGGGTGAGTGCAGAGTGGGACTGCCCACTTTAATGGCAGCTTGTCAATAAAGTGGCCAATACCAGCCATGAAACCAGTCCCTCAGCAATACGGTATTTGGAACTGCAGCAAATGCAGAGGGGCTCTGGCAGCCAGAGGAGCTTGAGGTTTGTGCTCTGTTCCAGGCTTCTGAATACCTTTTACTAGGTTGGAAAGCAAAGCAATGCTTTCTCACTTTCTTTAAGCCCTGCCCAAATTCCTTGAATTTCTGCTGCTTGGACCAGGTGATAGTTCTAGTCTGCATGTGAAAAGAATAAACTGTCCGCCAACTCTCCATAGGTAGGAATGCAGTTTAAAGCTACCTCTAGCCATGCAAGATATCTGAGATTATGGGGGAAGGGTTTTGGAATGGGGGAATGGAAATCTGCCTGACACAAGTAATGTTGGAAGCAGTGAGACTATACTTACGGCTTGATAGAGTAAGGGGGCTGCACTAGCAATAGCTGCTTGAGAAATACGTGTCCCCAGCTGTTCCTTCCCTGCCTTGCAAGGCACAGCCTCTGCACGAGCCAGATGAAAAACTTAATCAGTATTAAAATTAATTTACGAAAACAATAAGAGGGAGAAGAGTTAAACCTAGGTAGGTCCCCACAGTGAGGGAGCAGCAAGAGAACAGGAAAGAGCTGGAGAGAGTTGAAGAAAAAGAAAACAATTCTTAACTGTTTTTGCTGTGGAAATAAGTATCGGTGGATCTGTGTTTTGAACATCACATTGCCTGTTTCCCCAAGCACTGGCCCTGGAGTGGGATTTGGCATCTCTCTCACTTTCAAGTCCAATGCAGTCTCCCGCCTTCTGGAAGTGAGTGCTTACTACCTGGTCAAAGAACTGCTGCGCAGCAGCTGCTGAACTAGGAAAGGAGCTGCTTCTATTGCCTATGCAGGAACATCAGCTGCCTCCTTTTAGGCCCTGCAGACATTGCTAGAGCTCAGAGCAGTTCACACAAACCCAGCTGCTGAAGCTTTGAGGAAACAAAGCTGCTCAGCAAGTGCAGTCTTTAGCCCTCCAAGTCTGAAAGCTCAAAACCTGAAGACTTTTCCATGCTGCTTTGCAGAATGCCAGACTTCTTCCATGAACAGGTACCAGTCGTCTGTTCCCCATCTTTGAAGAGTGGCAAGGCTGCTGTAGGGAGTTGGGGGGGTAAAGGGTTGTGCTGTGGGTTGGCTCCTCATGCCTGGGAGCTGGTGCTTCCCTATTGGGATAATACAGCAAGGCTGGCTGCCGCTGCAGTGAGCTGAGTGGGAATCCTCTATCAACAGGGAGATGTCCTGCTGCACCTGCTCCACTGATGGGTGTGTGGCTCTTCATTCCCTAGTAAATACATAGTACTGTGATCTGCTTTTGCTGTTTGGTTACTGTTCATGTGGACCTGTATTGCTCTGCCAACTGTTGCTTCAAGTGTAGTTCAAAGTCTGCAGCACGAACACGTCAGGGCTCTGTGCTGAGTCTTCCTGGGTAGAGCCCAGGCTACAGCAGTCCTAATACAGAGAAACCACACAGAGAGCTGGAGACAGGCTCTAAATTATCAGGGTTGGGTTCTTAAGCGTCAGGAAGTCGGGGGGGAAAAAGTGCTAGAGAGTAGCCTACTAAGCAGTGCAAGAGGCTTAGCTGTTTTGGCAGCTAAGAAGGGAAGAAATAAATTCTAATTCACTTAACAATACCTTACCTGCGTGCAGAAATGGGTTGGCTGGCTCATGGCATGGGAGACAGTCTAATGTGGAAATGACTAACTTCCTCTGGCAGCTGCCAGTGCAGTGCATAGGATGTAGGAGGTAGGATGTGAGGAGGTCCTGCACCACTAATAAGTGTTGCTTGGCTTGCTAAGTGCCAAGTTGAACTTAATGCTGTGAAAACTCCACTTTTGGAGTTGGATTGCCTGATGTGTGCAGGAAGAAAATGTTTCCCTTCTAAGCACAACGCTCTGTGGCCATCTGACTGCATAAGAGGAAGGAAGAGTCCTGCAAAGGTTAGATACTACGTGCCTTGTTAATAGGAGATGTGATCCCATGGGAGGGAAGAGGATCCCATGGGAGAGAGGGGCTGAAATTCATTACTTACCTGGCTTCCAGCCTGCTGGTTCAGGTCAATTTCTGTTTCCAAGCTCTGGTGGGTGCTGGTGTAGTGTTGTGTGGTCATAACTGCCCAACACATGTGGCAGCAGTTGGAATGGGAGCACAGTGTACGATGCACTGCGCCGGATGCTTGTGCAGTAGCTGCGGTGCCCTGGGCAATGGCCAATACCTACCATAGTGTCTAACAATTGTGTGATTGCTTGCTGAGGAAAGCGTTAGGACAACTGTGCCCTTGCTCTTAAAGCCCACCCGCTGGTTATTCAGCATGTTGGGAGTGGGATTATTTCTTCCTGGCCCACAGACAAGATCAGCTTGAGCCTCCTGCTGTGGGATCTTAATTACCCATACCTTTTTCCCTGTGAAGCTGCACGTAGACCGGTGGTGTTGTTGGACATGGCTGTGGCTGGTGCCCAGCCATATGCTTGGGTCGGAGCTGGGTAGATCACTGAATAAAGCAGACTTCCAGGGAACTGGCTCTGGTGGAAACCATGTTCATCCTTCTGTAGCCTTCCATTGTGTAGACGTGGTTTTCCAGAGGAGACAGCAGCAAGCACCAGGCTGAGAACAAAAGGCCAGTCTGGAGATGCTATTTTGCTGTTCCCACTGCAACTTTGTGCTGACGTGCAGCTGCCAGCAGGAAGAGGGTTAAGCGCACATATCACATGGCACGGTTCTGTTTACTGCATACTTCTCATAATCAGGGCTGGCATCCAAATCCGGAAGAAGATTAGCACTTAACCAGAGACCCTGAAACAATGCTTTTCATGTTGGTATTCCTGTGAAGCTATGCAGTCTGCCATCAGCTCTCTTGTAGAGACCTCCCTGCAGCCCTCAGAGGGAGCTATGGGGAGAGCAGAAAAAGGACAATTTTAGGAACAAAGACTGGATTGGACTGAACTGCATTTATCATTGGTGTAAGCTTGAAGCCAGGGGAGTTTTGTCAGAAGTTAACTTATTCCATAATAACTTGATCTCTATCAAAGGAGGTTCTGGCTGGACCCTGGTCTGAGATTAGTGCATAAAGCTATCCAAGCTCAATGGTGATCAGTCTGGGAAAAGGGACTGTGCCCCTTGGCGTAAGGATTTGAATGGGTGTCACTCAGGAATTTGGCCAGTACTGAATATAAGCAGTTGTGGTGTTGGAGAGCCAAGTATAAAATTCAAATTAGTTTTTGAGGTGTGGTTTTAGACAAGAGGGAAGGTGTAATTTTGCAGCACGGCCTATAGCTTGCCCTTGCTATCAGTGTGGGCATAACTGTAGCAAACTTCCATGGGGCCCAAGGCAGGGTGTGATTTACCTTTCTTCTACTTCTCCTGCACAAGGCAGATCCCTGTGTTTCTTTCTCTTTCCTTACAAACTCACCTTTGCCCATACACGTACACAGCATTGGGCTTTTCTCTTCTTCAGTATAGTATCAGTCCAGTTGTGAAGACCTGCCTTGTCCTCCTTAGAGCTTCAACAGATGGCAGCAACCTGCATTGCTGGTGATTTCCTAAGCTGTTTATGAAGACTCCTATCATCTCTCAGGAATTGCAGAAGTCTGTTTTCTCCTGTGTTTCCAAAGGGCTCTTTCCATCACCGTCTTTCTGTGTTATCTGAGAAGCCTGATCATCATCCATGGATGAAGTTTATATGAATTAGACATGGAAGAGGCAGGATAGAGAGCTGTACTTTCCCCACCCAGTCATCGTTGTCCCCGTGCCCACGCCCCCCCCGGCCCTCTGTGATGAAGCCAAAGCTAATGGAAAAGAACTTCTCTTGGCCATCCTGTTTGTTGTTGGGGCCTACCTGCTTTGGAAGCTCTTGGGCTGAAGGGGAGTAGGAAAGGTTTCCCGGTCTCAGCACAAGCTTGAAATAATCCTGTCCGTGTGTCTCTTGGTAATATCAGAAGGACTCTCCTTTTTTTCCCCTCAACAAAGTTGACTTTTGTTTGGAAAGGAGATGAGTTCCTGCTTCCTATTGTGTTGAGTGCTAGATGTGACTGCTAACCTATGGTACAATTTCTTAGCCACAAATATGAAAAATATAGCAGTTTGAATCTGTCTTGAATTAACTTTTCTATATTGGTCTTACACTGAACAGGATTGTTGTAGGAGAAACAGAAAGCTACTTGAACTTCTAGAAATAATCCCAAATTCTTCTAATTAGAAGACTTGTGGTGGATGTCTTAGGGTGCTAGCAAGATGTCTGGTTTCAACAGGTATTGACAGACCCTGTATGGATATTGCTGGAATGAGGTTTTTAGGTCTTCTGAAACAAGTGGCAATAAATGTTCCTTGGCTGTTTGTACCAGGGGTAATTTGACTTCCACATGGTAACTAACACTGCTGTCTGTCATCTGCATGCACCTTGCCTCACTCCTATGATTTTGTAGTTGAGACAACAGATGACAAATGTCATGACAGCAATGACTTGTAGATTGTACCCAAACTCTATGTCCTGCTGTTTGGGTTATCTGTTTCTTGTCAGTGGGATTTTTTTGTTGTTGTGTTCTTGGTTTTTTTTTTTTCTAATGTAATATGATGCAGGATCCAGGATCCGCTAGCTTTATTATTCCTACTGTATCTGTGCATGCATATGTTGCAGTAGAAATTATTTAGGCATTCCCTGGGTAAAGAATAAAATAACCTGAGTGTCACAGATCTGGAAAAAACCCAGGGTAGGTCAAAAAAGGAACAAGACTCAACAGCCATGCATTTTACTGTGTAACCATTAGGAACAATCACCATGTATCAGTTGTGATAGTAAGGCGAATTGCAAATGTTTTGCTTAGCAACTGTTGCAAAGGAAAATTGTCAGGCAACAGCAAAATTAGGAATGGTGAGTACGGAAGGCACTCTTTTTAAGAGATGAGCTGTACTCTGACATATTATCTGTGACTAAATGATTTGGCATTTTCTTACACAAACATGTAAGAATATGAGCATTTATGAATATGCATGAAAGTAAGTTCAGTCTAATCCCTTAGCTTCATAAATGCTCTTGCTGGATTTCTGTGCGTAGTAGATATCTCTAGGCAGCTTCTCAACACAAGGCAGCAGGGTTGAAGAGCTTGACATAGTAGTGACTTCTGTGGCCAACCCGTGGGCAACAGTGATGAATTTGAGTGGAAAACTGACCTTGGTAACTGAAGAATGGTGGTTGGCTTAGTCATTCTCCATTGTGAAACCATTCCTTTTCCCCTAAAAGGAATAAATTATGTACCTGAGAGGACTGTGACTGATACCACGTTTGAGACTTCCTTCCTGTGGAATTGCACGAAGGTTAATGGTGGTGTAAGCACGAGTGTGAATGGGGTACTGGTGTGTCCGGTTTTAAGTATATAGCAGGACAGGGCAAAATGATGAGCGACACACCATGTGCTGTCTGCAGAAGTGTTTGTTCAAGCAGTATCGGCTGTGAGGCTGCCTGAATGGAGGATGAGTACAGTAAAGAAGGTTTTCATTTTGTCATGCGTATCTATGCACATGTTATAGCGAACACTGTTTAAAAGACTCTGTGAAGAGGGCTAATCAGTGGTCTTCAGGCCTAAAGTTTGAAATAAAAAATTGGTGCTAAGCTAAATAACTGCTTTAAGCATGTATGTTAGGCAATGTCTGCTTCCACATGTCTCCTGCCCCTGCTACTGTAATCTTAACAAGGGACTGTCTTAGGAGAGGCATTTGAGTAGCAGTGGGGTATCAGAATACAAATACTGTCAGGGTAAGAGCACTTTCATTAGGTGTTACTTATTCATGGGAGAAATGATTAAAGCAAAAGAAACCTACCTTGAACTGGCACATGAGATGTGCCTCAGAGTGTGCAGGAGCCTTTCTACTGGGTTATCTATGGGAGGGTGCTTGACACATGTCTTAAGGGCTCCTTTTTAGTTGTTTATTAAATTCTATGCAGAAATAGATTAAAAAGTTAAATAAAGAGGAGTCAGGGTACAGCTTAGTAGCCGTCTGCCCAGGCTACTTGCCCGGTCTTGGGGTGAAGGTTTTGTTTTTCCCAGTATCCCAGCATTACAATGAGGTTTTATAGTGCTTTCATAGCCCTTCCAGGCCAGTGCTCAGCTGGAACCAGGACACTGTCTCCACATACCTGTGCTTTCTTCCTCACCTGTCCCAAATGTATAGCATGTGGCAGGGGCAAATCAGTGTTTTGCTAGGGTGACCACTGGCTCAAGTGGAAGCTCTCCAAGATGAGAGCTTCCATGTTTGAACCAGAAGGGCCTAGCAGGAAAATGTTTCCATCAAGGCATTATCTTTTTCTGAAGTCCTCTTCCCACCTGAGTCCAAGATATTTCTGCAAGTCCTGTCCCTTGCACTGGAAAGACACTGGAGAGGATGTCCCTCACTGTGATGGGTTGTGGCAGCTCTGGTGTGAGCATTGGTGCCACTTGCTGTGCTTTGGACTTGCAGTTTTGTCGTTCTGGCTGCCCTGTATGGATTTTGTGTCCTTATCAGGAATCCTCTGTTGCAGGCCACAGTTGCTCCCAAATAAAGGTAGAGTCGCTGTTACTTCATCCTACCCTCAAGTGAAATGTCTTGTGTAAATCATTTGCCTTTCCTTTGGCAGAGACCTCATTTTATCCTTCATGTCAGGAGTGGGAGCCTCTCCAACCTCATTGCCCTGCTGAACCTGTGGGGTTTCAGACACAGTAGCAAGGGGTGCGTGTTGCTTTGTTACACACATAGTACTGTAGCTGTTGTACTCCATCCCTCCTGTGTCTCCATTGCCATGCTGACGAGCACGGTGTGAAACAGGCCACGGGGATCCTCCATGGCTGCTGGAGGAGGCAGGTGCTGCTGGCAGATACCAGGGAAGCCTGTGCTGCTGTTACTGACTTGCTCTTCCTTGCAATTAATAAAAAAAACCAAAACACTGTTTAAAAAAAAAAAAAAGGTGCTCCTTAGATGCTCCTGCTTTTCCAAAGGCTGCACAATTGGTGGAAAGCAAATGGTGTTTCACCAGAAGTGGAATGGAGGATGTACGTAGCCCTGCTGCTGGGCGCGTCCCCAGTGCTGCACGGCTGCCAGGGCCTTCGAAGTGCATGTGAGACCTGGGTGTCTCTGTCCCTTGGATGCCAGCAGCGCTGCACTGGCTTGTGCCTCTTTGGCAGCAGTCGTCTTTTTCTTCCAGCTCTGGCCTGTGTGCTTGACAGAGCAGCCCGTCAGCCCACCAAAGGGTGCCCCTCTCCCCACACACGGCTGGGTGCCCTGTCCCTAAATGAGGGTGCCCTCCATGTGCTGGTGGCTCTGCTGCCTCCCATGTCTGTCCACAGTGGTGATTCATCTCTGCCAGCCTCCTCAGGATGGCATGTGCGGCATGCCCATCTTGCTCCCACTGCTCTGGTGGGGCAGCACTGGCTGCTGGTCTGTCCAGAAGACAAGGGGATTGCCACCCTGCTGCCTTCCCTGTCAGCGAGAGCGTGCTCTGCCCTGCGAGCAAGCTGGCCATGCCTACACCCTGTAAATTTATGGGCTTCCTCAGTGTAGCTTTGTCTCTGTTCACCAGGCGGGGGACTTGGCAGGTGTATCTGCTCATACAAGAAATCAGCTGACTTGTGTCAGGAAGCAGGGGTAAGAGTTGAGAGACCAGCTCTGGTAACTAAGGTGACTGAGCAGGCATCCATCTATATGTGCTTCAGGGGTGTACTGACTGGGCACAGCCAAAAGAGCCTGCTCAGAAATAGACAATGGCTGAGGGTACAGGTATGTAAAGCATAACTTGGAGGGGCTTGCACATCCTAATACACCAGCAAATTGCATTCTGAGGGGCCTCAAAGTGATTTTTCCAGGATTGAAAAAAAATCCCATGTAGCCTAAATTGAGGTACTGGTAAAGGACTTAAAAGGTTGTGCGATGACAGAAACCTAGGATGGTACTCTGGTCCTGTGGGAACTCCTTTCCTATTGCTGGTCATGGGGAGCTTCTCAGTGAGTTCAGCTTCAGTCTACTGCTAGCACATTGCTTAGGTCCAAAATTGCCATAGAAAGCTCAAAACTGTCTGGAATTTTATCATGCTCCTGGGTTGAATAAATCCCATGCTACCTACCAAAAAAAATGAGATTTTAATTTTTATTTTTTTTTTTAAATGCCATTCAGGAATTATATGGGATTAGAGGTTTCTCTTGTCCCTGGGCGGAAAAAACCTCATTCTGCTGTGCCAAGGCCCCAGTGTGATGGAGTCCTGTGGTAGCTTGGGACCATTGCTGTAGAGGACCTCTGCATTTTTTAATGAGTGCACCCTATTTTGAAAACTATTAAGTGCACAGGTTTAATGGCCGTAATTTGTGCAGCAGAGCGTTTCATGTATCACAGAAAACAAGATGAGCCCATGTCCTGGAGAGTTTCTAGGTAAAACTAGTGGTTCCAGCTACCCATATGCAAGTATAAAAGCAGCAGGCATCCTTGTACTTTGTTCTTCCTGACAAGCTAGACCACAGATCATTTCCTGTGGTCAGGAGCCACATCTGAGAGTTTCGAGAGCAACGTGTGCAAGTTGGGGACCTTGTAGCTAAAATAACATACGTTTCAGATGAGATCAGAGCTTACTACTTACAAAAAAAAAATACTAAGGAAGGATATGGGTTAGAGCTATGACTGTGCGCATACTCAGTTTAGGCAAAAAATGTGTTGTGATGGTTCACAGTGTTTTTGATGGTGTGTTTTATAGGGGGTGCTGAACCACTGCGTTCTGAAGCAGCACAGTTCTGTTATCCACCCAAAATGACTGTAAGACCATTTCAAAACTTGCAGTACGCAAGGTAAAAAGCACCCCATCCTTGGAATGATTTCACTTCTGCATATGAGAGAAGGGCACCTCCCCATGCTACCCTCAGAGCTGCTGTTGTCGGTGGCATTTCTCACTGGTAGTTAATATGCAACCACAATGTCCACAGAAAGTCTAGATTTTAACAATTATTTCTGTACCTTGACAATGTCTTTTTCAAGAGTGGCAAGGGAGGGGCAGGAACGGGGAGATTTACTTTGTATTGCCTGAAAGCTAAACAAACCAACTGTAAGCCACATAGTATTGATCTGACCTTCACCTAAGTCAAACTCTACATAAAATCTGTTGTAGATGTATGGAACAATTGCTGCATAATTATATTCTGCTCTTTCCTACTGAACTGTAAAGCAGAAGTAAATTGAACATCTCAGATGATTTAAGGAGTTTGCTTACAAAAATGTTTTGTGCTTGCTCTGTTGTTGTGCAGGTTTGGGACCCCACTGTGCTCTGCATGCAGACGCAGCACAGAGCATTGTGTGCTGTTACTGTAACGTTTATAATTGTTGTTCATCCCATTCCTTCCTCACCTGTACTTGTGGTCTCACTTCTAGGGTATTGCTGTGCATTAAGCAGATGAGTTGGTGAGCTGTTCAGGGCTCTTCCCTGTTTTGTTGCAGTTTATTTTAAATTAATTTAGGATCCGGTAAGATGTTTGAGTAGTTCCAATACAAGTGAATCCTTGAGGATTTATCACCAGTGACTTTTATTTGTCATTGTGTTACTCCTAGTTCTTCACAGCTAGGCTTTATAAACCAAAATATGTTTTCACCTTACTGATCATCTTATTTTTTTTCTATCACTAATAATTACATCAGGTGGTATTTGTGCTTGTATGAAATGTTGTGTAACCCCCTCTACGTAGTGCTCTCCATGATGGAGACTGGCCACTTTATGCTTTCATTTTCTATCTTCTAGCTAGTTTATATGCCAGGAGAGAACATCCCTCTTGCCCTATGACTCTACCTTCAGAGCGTCAATGATGTTATAACAGCAAAGTTAGGGAAAATAAGTCAGAAGTCAGGCAACAAAGAAGAAAGGTACAGACCGCATGCTCTTTTCTGGAGATGTGGCAGGATGGGACAAGGCAAATAGGTTTATTCCTTGTTAGACACCAGCAAATGTGTACCAGAGCAGTGTAGGAATCCAGACTTTCTTAGTTCCACTGCTTACTGAATGGCTTGTTATTGAAGAATAAATAGGTTAATATTTGACTTTGGGGGTGAGGCATTAATTTTCAAGAAGAGACGAAATCAAGTAGGAATTTAATACAACAGTATGTAGGAAAGGGCACGCTAGCATTATTTTGCATCTTTCAAGAATGGCACGTTGCCTGTTATGTTGCTAGTGACTTGTTTGAGTTGCCAAGGACAGCCGATGCTTAGTGGTGCTAGGAGGCTAAGGCACCTTCCTGGAAAAAAAGCCCTACTGATAACTAAAGCAGCTGTGGGCTTTGATAGCCCCCCAAAAAACGGAGGGATGACAGGGACACATCCTCAATGATGTTTAAATTTGATGTGATTTTAATGGTTAGCCATGATCACTTAAAGCCTTCATTAGGAAGATGATGTTGACTTAATGCCTGTGGCAGGTGCAGTCAGTTCAGCTGTACTATGGTAGCCGACCCATTTGAGTGTGATGGTGGTGATGCAGGTGGAGCCCGTTGTCTGGAGGGGCAGTACTTCTAGGGTGTCCTCCTCCGCTGCTCGTTGCGGTGAGACCTGTATGTCCTTAAGTAATGGATTTCCATTACTCTGCCTGGAAAGTGAGGCCTGTGATGGGATACTCATTTTAGTCACCTGGCATAGAAGGCTAGTGGATTGCTCTTGGCACCACAATTAAACTAGCTTTTTGGCAGGACTTTCTTTGTGTTGATCAGATCTGGTACAATTTTGGAAAGCTAAGTGCAATTCTTTGTCATACATGAGGTGGGAATTAAGCTCCTGTGTTGACTCTATCACATCTCTCTTCATAAGATAAAAAACTTGAGTAGGATATACCTCAAAGTTAGGGAGACTTTTCTTGGGCTCACACCTGCTTTGAAGGAAGACTTTGGACCTAGAGGTGGAGCAGCTGCTGTTCAGGCACACACTCCTTGCTGCATCTCTTAGTGGCTTAGCAATGTTCAGCAGTGGGACTGAGTAGAGTTGTCTTAATCACTATGGCTGAGGTTTTTTTGAGCCTACCCTCTTGTTAAAGCTGGAAAAACAGCTTTTGGGAAACATTGTTACCCAGAGTGCAATTACACTGCTGCTTGTGCGCTTTTGCGGCACTGGATGGTGTGCAATTAGCCCTGCATACTGCAGTGTTCAACAGCCCATTAACCCTTTTGCTCTTACAGCTTTGCAAGTCTTGAGCCCAGGAATCCTTTGCTAAATTTAGAAGTAGTCACGCCACAATACTGAAATACGATGATATGTCCTGTTGATTAAGTAGACAGTGTGTGCTACAACATGACACCCAACTTCCGAAGTGTATCTTGCATGGCACCTCTCCCTTCCTTCCTCCATCAGCTTGGAAGAACCTGAGTGGATGGATAGATGGCACTGCATTAATCCATCAGCATTTATGTGGCCAGAGCAGTGAGCAGTGCTCTCATGCTATCGTTTCACCTGCAAGATTCCCTTCAAGCCCAGGTCAATGGGCAGAGGAGCTCTGAGGGCTCCTGGTACAATAGTTAGAAAGCCTTCAAGACTTCATGAAGAACACGTGCTTCCCAGGGTAGTCACAGCTCATGGAGGGCTGCTGAGGTCTCCACTAAATTCAGACAAGTGGGATAGAGATGAAGAGCGGCACACAGGCCCTTTAAGAACAAATTGGCAAAAGAAGAGCTCAGTATTTAAATTTAGTGCAGACGAAGAGGGAAAAAAATTCCCTACAGCATCTGGTTTGTATTACTGCTCTCTGCTTCAGTAGAGGGTGTGTTTACAGTGAAGCGCCCTGGTGCGTAGCGAGAGGGGTGCTCAAGCTGTTCATTTCTGGGGGACTCTGAGCTCAGGGTATGCCTTGCAGCTACCCTGTGTCCTCCCTTTGGCTTCCTTAATTACTCCCATCTTGGCTGTTGAGCAGAGCAGAGGGGTGCCCTGCTGGGTCTGAGGTGTCTCAGTACAGCACTCCATCTTCCAGGGCTCTCCAACAATGCTTGCTCTCCTGGCTGCTTCCCATTTTGCTCAGCCTAGAAATGGAGGCAAGTAGTCCCCTGATTATGAGTTTATGTGGACATATGTCTGGTGGCTACCTACAAAGACTATAAAGCTGCTGATGCATCTGTCCTGGCTGGTCTGATGCTTTGAACAGAGCCAGTCACTTCTGACTTGTTCTAAATGCAAGGCTGAACCTCAGCGTGGGAGGTGGACAGAGCAGGAAGATGGCTGGCTTTTAGTTGTGGTAGAATTTCTCATCTCTGTGTGTGTGTGTTTTCTTTATTAAAGTGTGGTTTGTGGTCCCTGAGCAGTATCAGCAGAGCCGAGCGCCAGAAGGAAACTTGAACATTAGTGGAGTGAGCTACTCATCAGAAAGTAGTAGAACTTTGCACAGGCAGTGCTTTGCACGGGTCTGTGGTAGCCCATGCGAATGCTCCCTTCCACTGATAGCTTGTGCATCCTGCAGTGTATCTCCTTGAGGACTGACTGCACCTCCGGTCACGTATGCTGTAAAAGTACAGTTGTTGGTCTCAGCAGTGAGCTCCTGTGCTCTGTTTGGCAGGCAGGGAGGTTAAAAATTCTCCTGAGTTTGGTAATAATATAAATGTATTGCAAGATTTTATCATGTTCAAGGATAAAATACACATTTTTTTAGACCTAGATCTGTGAAAAAAATAATTCCTAGCCCACAGGGCTAGTGATCATTTCAGTGTCTGCTATTTGAAACTTTTGTGAATAGATGCCATATGCTTCCAGGCAGAAGGAAGAGGAATGGAAAATTCTGGATTTATCTTCATGTATAATACAGATTTTTTTCATACGATCATTCTCTCCAGCTGCTGCTGGACCAAAGCCTGTTGCCACCAGTGCCAGACTGAGATTAAAGCTCGCAACACAAATAAACTCTTCCCCCAGCTATTTTTGCAATTTCCCTTATCTAAGAAAACACAAAACTAGTCCCCACCTCCCCCTTTTCCTCCTCCTGTCCCAGGACGAGTCAGAAGCAGTTCTCATCTTGCAATTTTCATCATTCCTTCTCTTTAAACAGCAGCAAAAGCAAATAATAATTAATCTTTGCCTGACCCCATTCAAACTGGTTCCCGTCAACTACCAGTCATCCTTTATAACTGAACGCATCTCCCTACAGATGAATCAGAAGTTAAACCCTATCCTTGCCTCTCTGCCATCAATTTCCAACTAACCACCATCTTTTGAACTGCTGTGTTCATTTCCCAGTGACTGTCTTCCTAGAGGCAGCCTGCTAGCAGAGTGTAGAAAATACCTTTTCTACACTAAGGAACTGCACAGTTGATGGCAAAACTGGCAGCGCTGTGTGTGTGTACACCTTGTTCTTTTGATGATGCTTTGGGAAACACTGATACTGGGGGGATGTCATTCTTAAACTGTTAGAAATGTTCTTTAACCAAAAATGTGTATACTCTTAACTGTAGTATTACAGCTTTTTTGTGTGTTTTGGTTTTGTGGTGTGTGGTTTTTTTTTTTTAGTGAAAAGTGTGTTTTCCATGGAGGAAAAGCCATATTGGGGTGATCTTGGTTTGTTTTTGGTTTTGTGGTGTGTGGTTTTTTTTGTTGTTTGTGTGTGTGTTTGTTTGTTTTAACAAAAAAAGCCAAATACTGGAAATCCCCAAATCCCAATATTTTTGGCCTGTTTCCTTTCCCTTCTGCAAAATACATTTGGGTATGCAGCTAATAGTTCAGTTGTATCTGTGGGGTGCTTTCCAGAGGGAATTGCATCTCCCATGATTTGTACCCCCTGTGATTTCTACCCATCAGACTCCTGTAAAGTACCATCCTACTTGGTAGCTTATTCTGGAAGATGTCTTTAAATGAGTTCCTGCACAGTAGAAGAAAATGAGAGCATGAGGCATCTGAACTACAGCTCCTGAAAGACATCGTAACTCCACTGCAGAATTTTGCTTTGGCAACTCATGGGAGTGTATGTCTTATGTGCCCTTGCTGAAAACAAGACCTTTTCTGTAGAGCGGGATGTCTCTGATTCATTCTAGCCAATATCTTACATTTTCAGAGCTATCCTGAAACTTGCTTGCTTTTCTAAAAAGGGTGAAATTGTAGCTATAGGTTGGGAACGCTCACTATTTAGTAAAAATATAGGTGGGAGTATGGTTAGGGTTGAAATGGAGCTACAGAAAGGAAGGGAAAATCCTAACAACTTTAATGTAGAATAGTAAAAAAAAAAAAATTAACTTTAACTTTGTTTCTGGTGGGATTTTACTCTTCTTCCATCTTCTCTCTTTCCCAAGATAATATTTGCATTAATGTACAGCATCTTGGGACATTTGGCAAATATGAATTGTCCCAATCCTCTTCCTTCCAGCATAAAGCTGGCTTAAAAAAAAAAAAAAGGATATCTAGCTCTTTTTATTGAAAATAACTAAGACGCCATTAACTCAGAGGTGTATTCCTTTTCCTTGATGAAAACACTTAATTTTTCTCCTCTAATCTCTCTTCCAGTCCTCTGCCCACCTGAAAGCTCCTCCTTAGAGAGGGAAAACATTGGGTTTTTTCCTCTCATCCCTTAACTGGGATTGAGCTTTGGAAACAGTGTTAACATTTTTATACCTCCTCCTCTAGCCCACTGAAGAATGCACCTTTTATACCAATGGCCTTTCCTATAAATGGGAAGGTTCTGGGTATGTGCAGAGCACAGTCAAAAAAACCCTAGTGCTGGCACTCAACAGCCAGTTTACATCATCCATCCTCGCTTGTGGTGAGCTCTTTGACCTCATCTCCTAGAAATGAGCAAATGCAAGAATGTGAACGTGCCTGTGGCTAGGGCTTAAATCACACTCTGTCCTCAGCCATTGGAGTTGCTACAGCTGCAGCTCCTGCCTTCAGATTATTCATATGCTTTTTTGACTGCCCCCTGTGCCAAGTTAATTTTCCCAGCCAGATACAGTAGTGTGGTATTACAAATCTAGGTTATATTTGGGCTTGTCATATCTTTCCAGAGGGTGACTGAGGTGCAGAGTGTGACTTTTACAGAAGGTGGTCCTGGGCTGGTCCCCAAGTCCTCACCGGTCAATGGGGATGTCTGTTTGCCCAGGGCATTGATGCTGGGACTTGCCTCCCTGCCGTCCCCTCGTGCTCTGTCTCTCGGAGAACATTGTTTGAAGCCTCCAGCTCTTTGAGGTGGAAAAGGAGAAACAGCAAATGTTTCCTGATGGGCCAAACTGGCTGGTAGCAGTGCTTTCCTCCCAGTTCTTTCTGCAGTGTGTTTCTCTCTATGTTCCCATAGGTTTTTCCTGTCGTCAGGATGATGAAAATCTTGCTGCTAGGTTTAAAAAGAGATCAAATTTTTCCCATTAGTATCTGGCAAAGTGTTCTGCATGTCTGCTTTTAAATAACGCAGCAGCTTCTTACGGCTCCTTTGGACTTGGTTGGAGTCACTAGACTTTTTTCTGTCATTTTGCCACTGTCCCCCACAGTGCAGGGCCTGATCCCAACCTCCTGCAGTCAGTGGAAACATTCTCCTTGGTAGTCTTTGGGTCAAATCCAGAAAGTTTGCTGACTGTGTTTCCCAGGCTTTACCTAGAGCAGCTAGTCTTACAGGCTGAACACTCCCAAAGTACTGCAGATCCCTGGTGCGTGTATCTTTAAGCCTCACTTCCTTTTTTCCTTTTCATAAAAGTTTTGGAAAATTAGACTGTAAAACCATAGCACAAGCACTTTAAAGAATAAATAATACCAACAGATACTAGCTCAGAGCTACTGTGCTACCTAGAACTGAAACTGCCTTTGCCTAATGGTTCATGTTAAATAAAAGATCAAAGGAAAAAACCAAAACCTTGAATGTTTCTCTCTCTTTTAATCCTTCATGTCAGTCCCACATCTGACTTCTTGTAGAGAGTTCCTTGCTTTGATAAACTGCATAAACAGTTTCAAGACAAACAAAATAATTAAGGTCAAAATAGATAAAAATGAGGTTTTGGTCATGAGATCAAGAAAGTCTTTAAAGACTACATCCACTTAAAGTTAGGTCATATTCTGCTTAGATTCCTAGTCCGGAGCCTTGGTGGCCACGGGCAGGGCAAAAGAGCATGAGGCTGGAGCAAAGACAGCAAAATGAGGGAAGCAGAGGAGAAGTGCTGTGCTGTCCTCAGCCAGGTGTTATAGTGGGTGAGCCAGCGTTGCCTCCATCTCTCTTAATGCAGTTGCTAGTCTCTTGGGGTGTCTGAAACATTGAACCACAGCAGTCTGGAACAAAGCTCCTGCTGTAATTATCCCCTATCGTAATTTTTTATCTTCCACTGCCTCTTCTTCTTACTTTGCTTTAAGATCTCCATCCTGGTCTGAAAGCATTTTGGGAAGACCTAACCTGACCTTCCCTGCTTCTTTGCTGCACTGCAGTACCGAGCCTCAGTTCCTATGCTTGCTATGTACTAACCTCTGCAGAGCAGCTGTGCCCTGGACTGGCTCCTACATCAGATAGCCCTTGCCAAGCTGTGTTTTCCTACCACCACTGTTTCTGGTACCTTGACTCAGATACTCAGACACCTCTACACTGGTTTTCACTGTGCTGTCCAGGCATACCCACAGATTTGGCATGGATCCCTCAAAGCACACCTCAGTACCAGTCAGGGTATGCTAGGTGAAGACACAAGATCCCATCACTTGCAGTGCATGTGGTGGTGAGGTGGTGTTAGAAACTTGCAGTGACATGCAGATGCCTTAGGGCCCATGAGGATGCTCACTAATTAGACCACTCCTTGGGCTGTGATGCACACTGAGAAATAGCTTGCTACTCAGTGCTAGTGTAGACAGTTTAAATCCTGTTTTATCCTACCTCTTAGATGACACATTCGTGCCTCAGCAAGGAATATGTCTTAAGATCCCAGAAAAGACTATCTTCATAATCTCACCACCCACAGTAGCTTTAGCACTTTCGGTATCCAATTAAAAATAAGTCACGATGCAATTCAATTTTAAATATGACCGTTACCTTAATAAATACCCTTCCCCGCAACCACAGGACACACAGACACTGATATATATGAATTTGTGTTGTTCTTAGCTGTTTCACGGGCTGGGTATTTAAAGTATAAGTGAAAACACTGTTGAACCTACAGCTCTGCAAACTTGTGTCCCACCTAAGAGTTACAGCCTGGGAGGAGAGATGCCTATGGTCAACTCCCAGTAATTCACTGAGGATCTGATCATCTTGACACTGCTTGTCTGCACTATTGAAGGCCTGCAGGTTGAATGAGCGCACGTAGCGGACACACTGGCAAGCTTGTGCCACAGTAAGGACCTACTTCTCATGCATGAGAAGGTACAGATGTCTGCACCATCCCAATTATCTGTGCTGGCTTCACAGAGGTAACAGCAGTAAAAAGTGACAACTCCTGCTGCGCTGTGTGAATGAAAGGAGCACATCTACTTAGGGGTAGATAGAGGAGCAGCTCCGCCTTTTCATGGTCTCTCTGTTGGTCTGTGTTGCAGGGGTGGAGGGAGGAGAGAGAGGGGGTGCCAGGGTGGTCCTTCTTAGAGTTCCCAAAGCTCAGTTCCATATTCTGCCTTTTAGAAGACATTTGCTACTCACGTGGGTTAGCAGTGGGACTTTTTTCACAGTGCCTTTATGTAAACATTCAATATCTTGCCTACACCCAGATGAGTTAAATCCTTTCATCCAACAATATATGTGACATTCCCTACTATGACCTGACATTTCATTTCCCTCCAGAATAGCTGATGGATCTCCCGTACAGCTCCTGTACGGACTCTCAATTGTCTTATGTCTGAGTAACGGCAACATCCTTTTTTTCTGACCTCCATGAAGCAATCCAATCACACTCACCCAAACAGCTGCAGCGATAATTTCTGTCACCCATCACTTATAAACATGCCCTTCCGTTCATGTCTGTCCAGTAGCACCCCTTTCTTCACCTCGTTAAATACGAGGAACCTGTCTTTGTTTTCAAGGCCCTATGTCATCTCTCCCATTCTTCTTATCTCTCTGCTGTGAGATGTCAGCTCTCGCCCCTATCAGCCTCTGATGCCAAATGTCTGCTCGTTACATTTTTAAACAAATGCTTTCTTGCTCTTGTTTGTGTTGCCTCTCTTGCTTAGGAGTAATCTACTATAGACAACCACAGTTTTGTTTCCCCTCCAGTTAGGCTGCCAGCAGCAACTGCATGGACCAAGCCAGAGCAAATTGCACCATGGCAGCAGGATGTAGCTTTTGAGAACAAGGTGATGGCACCAAACCATAGCATGATGGCACCAAACATTAGAGAGAGTGAGGGAATCAGTCCTGTGGTCTTGCGTAGGAGGCTGCTGTTCAGATGCAGTTATGTAGCTTGTACAGATTGTGAACCATTTGTAGCTTTTTTCAGATAGAGTCCATCACTTTTTGGATTAAATCTCTCTTTAGTTTACTATGATCTTGGTAAAGAATGTGATGAGGTAGGTTGTGGGTGCGCCGAGACCACTGCCAAGCACCCTGACTAACGCTGCCTCATTGTTCTGAGATGCACTGTCTCTGCTCTCATGTCAGAGTCTTATACTGAAAGTGCTTTGGAGGACAGAGCAGGTTTTCACCCTGTGTCTGTGTAGCCCCTAGCATAGTAAGGTCACTACCAATCTTTATGGCCCTTACTTCTTTGGTCATACGTGTACGCCACAGTCATCTTGTCTCAGGAGCTATTTTCTGAATTTTGGAAAATCCCATACCAAGTGAGTGATCTTAACAATCGCAAACCTTGTTCAAAAAGAGAATCCTCTGGAGCTGAGTGGTGCATTTCACAGCTGCAAATGAGCATGAGAGCTCTGAGTGTTGACAGCACGTTAAGTCAGGGACAGCGGTGATGGCCAAGGGGACAAATATATCCAGAAGTGTCGTCGTCTTGTACAGTTTAGCTAAGAGTTTGTCACCAGTGATGGGAGTGAAGCCCAGATACATAGTACATCCACACCACATAGCCTTAAGAAACTCCGCTGAATACAGGTATCCTTTCTGATTCCTTGCTCTTTGTCATAGGAGCTCTTGGGCTTCGTGCCAAACACTGTCCCTTTCTCACTAGAAATGCTACTATAGTTCCTTTTAGCTGGGACACTTGCCATCATCCCTTAGAAAACCAGCTTATTTCAAGTTTTTTCTGCCTTCCAGAGCTGCAGAGTCACTAAAGTTCTGCAGCTGAAAAGCCAAAAGCAACGCTTTGTGCTAATTTTGCAGCATCCATACAGAGCAGTGGGCAAATACATTAAGTTGTTTCAATTATTCAACCTGTTTACTTAGCTCTGTATTTAGAAAGCCTGGATAAATGAAGCTGTAACTTCCTCTTCCTCCCTTCCCCTTCATCAGCAAAGTAAACAGCTGAAGAGGAGCCACAAAAAAAGTAACACCTGTGAGTCCTCCCAGGAAGCTGGAGGAAGCAGCCCCTTAGGGCAGCAGCATGTCAGGTGGACACCAGGGCTCTGAGTAGTCCCAAATGTCTCTGAACCTACACTGTAGAAGGGCTTTCAGCCAGATCAGCTCCTGCAATGCTAGCTTTGTGTGGACTTAGTATAAATGGATAGCTGCCCCCGCCCCATGAAAGCAGAACAAGACAAATCTTTAGCACAGCAGCTGCATTTGCAGCTGCCTGTGGAGCATCGTGTACCCACCGGAGGGAGGGCACTTCCCTGCCCTGCTTCCAGTTGAAAGAAGTCCATACCCCTCTCCTGTGCTCTCGGACAGCCATGGCTGGAGTGGATCCACATGTCCTGATTTGTGTTACAGTGCCAGGCGTTCTCTGTCTTCCCCCCCAGCCTTTTCCTGGGACCAAGTGGGTGACATCTCACCATGAAATCAGTACTGGGTCTGGATAGACCCTCCAAGAGAGTTTGACTGGGCAGGGAGATGTAAAGTGCAGGCCTGCAATCAGGGACATACGGCTGCTCATGAAGGTTTTCATCATGGTGTCCCAGCCCAATCCTGCGCTGGACAGTTGGAGTTCAGCCTCCATGAATCAAATAGTCTTGTTTCAGTGGCTTGTTGCTACTTTTCATTCCATAAATAGTTGCATCCTAGTGCTCAGTAAAATGATTTCTTCCAGTGTATCTTCAAATGCTATAAAGCATCTGGGAAGCTCAGCATATAAAGTGCAGAGACAAGCTCTGTTTAATTTTTGTTGTGAGAGAGCTTGAAGCAAGTTGACATTTATGAGCTGATTTCATAGGAGAGAGAAGAGCATAATGAAGAGTCTTGCTAGTCTGAGCTTCACAATAAACTCTAAAAGACCATACCTCTAGCCAGTTGATCTCCTTGTGCAGTTTTTTTGCATGATTTTTGCACGTCTGGAGACTTCTTGTAAGTTCCTAGCTATTAGTGCTCCCTGGTAACTCTGGGGTGAAGAGCGCTTGTACTATACTGATCTGAAATGCCAGCTGACTCGTTGATTTAATGATCAGTAGGTTTCAAATGCCAGAAGCAGATTCTTCCTGAAACGGTGCAGCCCTGTAGAAGAAATAGAGTTAAAGGCTCCAGAGGCGCAAATGTAGAGAAGAGCAAATATTTACCCTGTGTTGGATGGGAAGTGTGCTAGATTGACATTTTTGCCCTCGCTACTTTAGCCCGTTGTTAGCTAATAAAAGGTATTGTTCTGACTCCAAAGCAGTTAATACCACGCCAGTAGAAAACCAGTATGGAAGGGACCCTGGCTTTTTCTTTTTTGTCCTGTCTTCCAGGAGAGGAGAATTAAAAATTGTGCAAGACACTGACAACTGTATTGCACTGAGCAAAATGAAAACTCCTACACTGAATTTACTTACGCTTCTTGCAAGTGATGTGCTGACTCATTGCCATCATCCAAAAGGATGTATTAATTGTCAGGAGGGTTTATTTCCCCTATGCAATGGTTCCTAGCTCCTCTGGACAAGGAGAGGCTTTGGTGGTGAACTTCATGTTCCCAGTGGGATCCAGCCTGGCTTATGCAGTTACGGTTAAGGCTGGGGCTCTTACTGCTGTAGTGGTGTTCTCATCCTGAGCTGCGGAGACTGGTTTTGGGAAGTGGCTAAGAAGCAGTGGCTGAGCTCTGTGTTTCCAAGTTGCAGGGGCTGTGCCCTGGAGTTGGGAAATGCAAGTAGACTTACAACTTTGCTTTTCACCCTCAGTAATTCCTTACGCAGCCACCAAACAGTTCTTTAGGTGGATGCTGGTAATACACAGTACAATGTAATGATACTTTCCGTTTTCAGGATGTAGAACTTAAGAGGCAGCGTGGGCTGTATTTTGTCTTTCAACTGTGCTTGGAATTCAGCGGCTGCAATTAAACGAGAACAGGACATTACCACTGATGACAGTGGTACTAAACTCCTTTTGTGCAGCTGGCGAAATAGTGCTGTGACAGTCTGTAGTGATTCCATCTGAATATCCATTTAATTCCTTCGGCCTTTCTAAGAGAACTGGCCAACTCCATTGGAAAGTAAAGCTCTTTATTGTGCAGCGTTGGTCTCATTGACCACCATACCTGTAATTCTTCAGAGGTCAGCAGCTGATAACGTAACTCTCCAACACAAACGAAGGTCTTTGAACCACCCCAGTATCCTGGAGAATGGGCTCAGAGAGCAAATGCTGAAAGGGTTTCTCAAATGCGGTGGTTCTTTTCAAAATTGTTAGGTGGCTTCAAATGCAAAGCAACGTGCAGTGGAGGTATTTCAGGCTAGAAGATGAAATTGGAGGGTATGGCAAATGTTGGCTGATCTCTTAATTCAAGTTCAAACAAAAGGCCCTGTGGGTGGCTCCCTGGACTTGCAATGAGGTTTGTGTAGAGTTTCTCCAATCCCTAGAGCTCCTCTGCCAGGATGGGACAGCCATTTGTGAGTATTTTGGGGCATTCTAGCAGATGTCAGAGTATGCCAAGGAGTAAACCAAGAGGAGTAATATACAGAGGTGAGGACTGTAGGGCTGCACTTCCTCCACCACAGCTGAAAACCACTAATATATGTGTCTAAAGCTTCTGTCGCTTGCAGCCTGTGGACACAGAAACTATTCAGTGGGCCAGGAGACTATGTTTTGGCTTCTCTGATCACAGTTGTAGTTCATGAGGGCCCTTTCAATGCCCAGCTTTCTTCACTAGGGTTGTTGGTGTGATCTGTCTTGTCTAGCCATGGCCCTTATTGTGCCAAGGTGTTGACAAGATCCAGGATTACTTTGTAATTACTCCCTAATTAATTGAGCACCTCCTTGTCAGCTTATACCACAGCCTTGGGCAGGAAAAGAAGCTGCAACCAAGCTTGTCTTTTGAGTCTGTGTTGTGTGGGGAGGGTGACAAGCAGCCACCCACAAGACCCCAGCAATTCTTCCAAGTGCTTTAAGGGGCGAAAGGAGGATTCGGAGAAGGGAGTGCCACAGAAGCTGTCAGAGAGCAATAGCACCGGGAAGGGGACAATCACATGAGACTCTGGGGGTTAATGCTGATGCTGAATTAGTGCTGAGTGCAGGAAAACTTGGACTGGATGGTTGAGCTTGTTTCATTGCCTGCTCAGCCTTTCAGTCCAAAATCTTCTGATTAATAAGCTAATGACAGCCTAGTCTGTCTGTTCAAGGAGCAAGAGAGAGATTTGTGGTGACTGTGGGTTAGCATCCTCCTTACATGATACAGTATATTCACCTCTCTGACTACCACGGTAGGAAGGATCTCATTTTGGGGCAGCTGGAACTGCTTTAATAGTAATTCTATTGCTTAAAAAAGCCATGTGTGCAGCATTTTTCTGCCTGCTCTTAATAAACTATTAGTCATTATTAGGTGAGTGCCTCAGTTGTTGTTCTAGATAATTTCATTTAAATTAAATTCCTTGCAGACTGGAATCGGCTGTAGAATTTGTTGCAAGAATTAGTAGATCTGTCTCAACAGTCCTGTAATGTATGGCACTGTAGTAAGCAGGCGCCGCAGAGTTTGCTTTCAGGCCAGGCAGGGAATGCAGCCTGGCTGTGCAGTCAGAAGCCCAGGTGCGCTCCTCTGAACATATGACTAGCAGAAGAGCAGCACTTGCAGCTGGGTAAATTGATTTTGTTTTCCAACTGTGCACGATGTATTGTTTGAATATCCTGCTTTCTTTTCTGGTGACTGGAAAGGGAGTCTTCCTGTCATTTCCTCTACAACACTAGAAGAAAGCCTGGGCTAGCACCCATAGCTTCCAGCCTGTTCAAGACCTCACTTTGCAGAGCACGTGTGCAGACAGCATAAAACTGTGCTACTAGGCTGGATTTGTGTGCTAGAATTCCGTCCCCTTCTTAATAAGAGCCAAACCTTTGTGGGCACATCTCAACAACAGAGCTGTGTTGAAATACTTGCTTAAAATTCATCCACCTCCATAAACACAAGGAAGGAGGGTGCCTTGGTGGCCATGAACGCTGTCTCCCTTTGAGCATGGTGGTGTTCTGGTGAGGCAGTGCTCCAGTGCATTCTTTCCTTGGTTGCTTAAGCCAGACCTTTCTCCTGTCAGAAAGGAGGCAAGCAGCACTGCTCTGGCTCAGTTACAGCTTCTCCAGGGTGGTTGTTATGCAAATATGGCAGTCCCTTGGCTGTGCCAGAAAGTTTACACTCACCCATGGAAAGCAGGGCTGCATGGAAGAGTGATTTAGCAAGGAGAGAAGTAAAGAGCATCTGGAAAGGTCAGATAAAGCTGGAATGTCACTATCGCAGCCACAAAGAGATAAAACTGCCCATCTATTTTTTTAATATCTGTCATTTATGTGGTTGTGGTAGCTTCAACATTCACATTGCTAAAATTTCTCAGTGGCTGGAGTGCCTTATGACTGTTTTCTTGCAGCAAGATTCTTGCTCGCTAGATTGGCTCTCAGCACTGTCATGACACTGCTGCTTTCCAAGCAGAAGCATTCTTTAAACTTAAAAATGTTGACTTACTGTCCTGCTTCCCCAGGTTTCAGGAACATTGCCTGAACCACTTTGGTACCAGAAAGATACTGAATTTGGAAAGGACAGTGTGAAGAGGAAAGGTTATTGGCTTCAGGATCAAAAGCAAAAGTTTGGGAAGTGCAAAGGGTATCAGAGAGTGCATGTGTGCGTGCACGTATAATACAAGGAGAACCAAAGGTAGGTTTGCAGTTGGCAGGACTGGGAGATGCCTGGAAGGAGCTAGCTGAAGATGGTATCTCATTAGAGCTTTGGCTACAGGACCTCCAGCAATCACCTGGCTGTTGTTTTTTAGTTAAATCATGCCTGGGCAAGGGTTGATACGGTGAACTCTGAAGAAGCAGGGACTCTTCATGTCGTGTCAGAAAAAGGGTGCGCATGGCTGTTAAAACAGGTATGCAGGTAGGCTTGTAGAAGTTACCCCAGCAGTGAACCTGCCTCACATAGTGAGGCAGCAGAGCAGTTATTCGTGTTTGCTTGCTTTTAGTAACATTTGTTATTCTTTTTATTATCTGACAGGTTATACTGTGGTAGAATATGAAGGTCCTATTCTTTGTACACACAAATAGTGAGAGTTGATCTCAGTGTCAGGGATCTTCTTGCTGATGAAGCTGGGGTGTGTAAAAACAAACAAACAAAAAACCACTACAAATCATAGCTAGATAGGAGTGGGGGGCACAGAGAGCAATGATGAGAAATGCATGCATGTACGTACATGCAAACACGCATGTGCTGCTCCTTCATCGGTCATCCTCTATTGTGAACCCTGAACAAAAGGCAGACCTGCAGGGGGTTCCTGGGGGTCCTGGTGATCTGTTGTGTCCAAAAATGAAAATAAGTGTGCAATATATGGAAAGATCCAAGGGCCAAGAAACACAGCTCTGTTTGCACCTCTTGTGCAGTTACCATAGAAAATTTATGGTGTGAGATTTGTATGAAGAAAATTCAGTTGATGGTGTGTTTTTGTGCTATTATTTAACAGTAAGTAGTTTTCCAGCTCTGTGAAATTTCCATAAGCCTCCAGATTAACAGAGTATTTGTTTCCTCGTCTTTGGGACAGGGAGTTAGAGGTAAGCAGGAGAATAATCTCCAGGCTTCTGCGTCTGCAGGCAGCAAGGAAGCACATCTGCTGCCTCAGAGCAGTGGTTGGAGCTTGTGACTGAAGAGATGGTGCTTCCCACCTGGTAGCGCATTTCTGCCCTGCAAACTGGAGTGCACCTCACCTCACCCTGGCAAACACAGATGGGGGTGTTAGGTTTTTTTTGCCTGACTGCTCCCAGGGCCAGGCCTGTGCCAGAAAGACGGCTGGCTGCTCTCGGCAGCCCTTTCCATTTTTGAAAGCTTGTTTGCTGGTGACAAGCAGCACAGCAGGGTCTAGCAGCCACCCTGAGCCGATTGCCACCACTAGCTGTGACTCAGGGCGAGGGGAGGAGCGGCTGTGTTGCCCAGAAGGTGGATGGGGTGAGTGGGTGGCTTCAGCAGGTTTCCTAGAATAACAAAAAGGATCCTGTGCAGATGCATGAAGCCAAGTCAGTAAAAGGGGCTCCAAAAAAGGCTGCCAGGATTGCAAGACCCCAGCGGACAGCAAAAATTTCAGCTCTCCCTTCTTCTCTTGCTCCTCCCGACTTCTCTGCCACATTTCTCCAGCCTTCTATCTAGCTGTCAAATCTCCTTCCAGTTTGCGACTTTGAAGTAAGAAGATTGTTTACCCCTGTGCAGTACATGCAGCAAATGCAACATAAAGCTGTTTTTCTTATTATTATGTTTTGATGGATGTTGCTCTGGGTTGGTCTGTGAAAAATATAGTTTGTGAATCCCATTACAATTATTAAAAGCATTCATAATCCTGCTTTCTTGTAAAATAGCCTAATGCATCCACACTGGGCTGCTGGTTGTTGCTGTTCCCGTACACTGTTGTGCTTCTTATGGTATTATGCTTATTGGAGTTCATGTAGGAACTGAAGTCTGCACATCTTGGAGTTGTCTAAGTGGGAACTGCATGTGCTTTGTCTACTAACACTTCATGGTCCATGTCCTTGAGGAGCTGAGGTGTCAGCTCTGCCACTGATGGCTAATGTCAATGTTTTGCAGAGTCATCTTACTTCAGCATGTCTGAGGCCACGATGTGGTGAAGCTGGCTCCAGCGGAAAAGTTGGAGTTCTGGTTCTGGGACTTACTTTTCCACCAAGCCCTAGGTGACTCTTGCAGCAATAAAGATACTCTCACTGATCTGGTTATCCTGCCAGGCTTTATAATAACGCAAAGTTTAGAAGATTTGTGGTTTGCTTTTTATTTCACCTGTGTTTCTTAGGAATGTAGACCCAGTCACCCTCTTCCATCCTCAAAATGCGCAAAGAGATGCCCAGTTGAGCTATACTGGGAGTATCCATGATTTAAAGCAGAATTTTCTGACTGCCTTTGGGTTGACAGAAAACAAAACTGAAATGGCTTCAGAGAAGTCATAGAAGAAATAAAAGTGCAGCCTGGTGGCCTGAGTTAGATCTCAGGCTTCCTCCTCAGCTCAACATGGATTTTGTAATGTGACCCAGAGTCAGTTACTAGCTCTAGTTATGTTGCTTTGTCTACTTTCCAGATACGAGAAGGAGGTTCATGAGCATCCACAACCTTCCTCCCATAACTTGCTGTCGTACTTTGGTATGTGATGAAGATGTAGCATTTGAAAGCATCTCTGCTCTCATTTGCCTGTCTGAAGGAGTGAAGGAACCTGGCTGCAAAAGGGAGACCAATAAATGAACCTCTTCCCGCATAATACAGCACAGGCAGTGAAATGAAGAAAGTAGTGCCTAAAGGATGTACTTCAGGATACAGGGCCCATTTTCAAATAAAACCACTCTTATTTGAAAAAATAAACCCCACTTTTGTTTCTCAGGGGAATAACAATAAAAAGCAATAAAAGGTGCTTAATGACTTATTCTTTTTTTAAAGCTTCCAAATCTGGAAGAAAACCAAGCCATCTTGAAAAAAAGAGATCCAGACTTTCACAATACATGCATCTGTCCAAGGGGTCATTGCCATGAAAGTATTTGCAGCTGCAGTGTTTCCTGCTCCATCCCAGAGCCCCGGTGGAGAGCAAGGCCAGAGCACAGCAGTGGGAAGCTCAGCAGCTGTTGAGCAATGCTTTTTCCAAGGAAAGATTCTGCTACACTATTTGTAGTCATTTAAGCACAAGTGTGGGCAAGTTAGTAGAGGAAGCCCAGTTTCCAGGCAAATAAGAACAAGCCCTGATGCTCTTTGCCATTTGGGGTAAACTTTCTTTTGAAATCCTTTGCATGGTGTAAGCAGTGGTGAAGCATTTCTAAAATTTTGGTGTGCTGTGCTTCAGTATCAGCTGAGTTCTTTCTGCTGTGGTTCCCCAACAGCGTAAGATGGCATGACTGCTGTGGTCCACTCCACCCTCCTGCTTGGCCCATGTATGCCCAATTTTCTTTTGCAGAGGCTTGTTAGACTCTGCTGAACTGCCTCCATGCATTACTGAGCAGACGACTAGCTTTACCAAAGAAAGTAAACAGTTCTTTGCTAGGTCAGTGAGTTGCATTGGCGTTTGGAGCACATCTGGGAGAGGGAAGGAAGAAGGACCTCCTTTCCTTGTGGTAGCACTGAGCTTTTGGAGCCGCTCATTTTTTGAGTAACCTCACCCTTCTATTTGAAGAGTGATTGAAGGGTTATCAGTTTGTACAAAGGAAAGGGTTTACTTTGTGTCCTGTTCAAACACTGAGAAACGCTTTCATTAGCACTTGGACAAACTTGTCTGCCTTAAAAGAACTAGTTGCTACCATTTGCTCTTCAAACAGTACTTCTGTATCAAACAGCTTCTGCATCTCCAGGTTGGGCTCTTTGATTCACCTATTTAAGTCCATGCCACACTGAGGTTTCTGAGGTGTTTTATATTTGTTTTGACCGTTTAATGGTGGCACTTACTCTTCTCTTCCAGACCCATTCACATGGTGCTCTTTTGAGATAATCCCTACTGTCCCATCTCTTGGATGAGGTAGTCTCTTCCCCTTCAGTGCCCCACATGTCCATTGTTCAGAATGTGGACTGACAGACTGCAACCACAGAAAATGTGTCTTGTCATCAGTTGTGGTGAAATTCATTTCTTTTATATGAGAGTTCCTCTTATTCTGACCACTTGAGGTCAGAAGGCATTTTCAAAGAGTTTTGTTTAGCCTGAATGCCACTGGCTGTGTTGCAGTTTGGACCTCAGTCCCTCCCGCACTTCAAATTCATGTTATTACTCCAGTGGTGGTGCACAATATCACTAATTACAGAGTGGCTGTGATTTCTGTCATTGAGGTGGCTGCAATGATCCTTCTGCCAGAGGCTCTCAATTAGTGGGAGTTTGGGACTGTGCTAGACAGTAGTGTCGCTAAGTAATGCTTACTTTTATTCTTTCTATGACCTGCACTTCTGCTGAGATGGGTGATAGCATTGTTATTCAGAAAGCATTTACTTCTCCATATGAGGGTGGAGGGAAGGTGGGACAGTCACGCAGGAAAGGGAGGTCTGCTTAGCAGCAAGTCAGTGTGAATGGAGGCAACAGGAGAGATACTACTGGGATGTGGTTTACGTGGCTGAGGAGCTTGGCATGCTGTCCCTCAGTGTCTAAGGGCTGCAGTGTTTGCTGGGGTTCCAGTAGACCACAGGCAGTTGGTCGTAGAAGAATGGTCCTTTTTTTCCTCAAGCACCTGTCTAGAGATGAGAAGATCTGGAATGCTGTTTTCTGTTCTCCTTCATATTATGTTAAGATGTGTCATCTAACACCATTGGAGTCCCTAGCAATCTGAGCACTTAGCATGCCTTAAAATCAGTTTCAAGGTATTCTAAACCAAACACAAAACGTAGGGGCCTCTCCAGAAAATCAGACATGCTGGAGCCATGAAGTGACTGTCTCTCTGACTCCCTATCATGGGAACACCCTGCAACTTTGGATATTTAGGTACTAATGCTTGTGCTCCACAAGGACAGCGGGTGGAAAGATGATAATCTAACCAGCATTTGAACCTGTGTCATGGTACCTAGCTAGCAGCACTGCTTTGGTTCTGAACTGTTGTTTGGTTTCTGGGAAGATTACTGACTGCTTTTCTTTTTCTTTTTTTTTTTTTTTTTTTTTTTTTTTTTCTTTCTTTCTTTCCTGTGTTTTAGACGTTTACAGCATGGTGTAACTCTCACCTCCGCAAGGCTGGGACACAGATTGAGAACATAGAGGAAGATTTCAGGGATGGTCTTAAACTCATGTTACTTCTGGAAGTCATTTCAGGTGAGAGAGGTTCTGTATGGTGCTCTCAAGTGTCCTGAGCATCTCCATTCAGAAATCTGTCCTCCCCTTTTCTTGCAGAATAGGGACAGCAGAGACTGTAATGCTTCAGATTTTGCTGGAATATAAGAACAGCTGCTTTCTGATTCAGAACAAATTTCTCCTTAATAAATATCTTGTCTCCAGCAGTGACCATTAATGTGCTTTTGGAATGTACTCCAAGCCTTATGGCCTGTGCAGGCTGCCCATTGCATTCCTGTTCCTGCTTTTCGGCTTTCCTCTGCCCGTCAGGAATGCACAGCCTCCTGTGAAGGCTCAGGCAACGGCTCTTACTGCTTGGCAGGGCTGATGAAGCAGCTCTGGGAAGAGTGTGGGAATGCTGCACTGGCAAATCATACCTAAGCCACATGACAGTGGGAATGGGATAGAAGTTATTGGAAGAGGGGAGTCAAACCAGTAAATCTTCTGTGTTGTTCAGTTTCAGCTGTGACTGAAGTTTTTCCATTCTAGTTTCAATCTGAGCTCAGTGCTCAAGCCTTCAGGGGAAAAAAAAAAATCCCAAAGAAAAGCAAAATCCCAGAAAACCCAGTCTGAAATGAAAACAGTGGCATGAACAAGTTAGGTCAGATTTTTTTCTCTCCCTATCACAAATGTCCCACAACTTGACAGATATCTCTCAGGGATTATTTCATATAAACAGTAATCCCTATTGATGTGCTGATGAAATAAATACCTTAAAGTATCGAGGGAGGTATCCACGGGGCGGAGGGAATAAGACTGTGTGTATGAAACTGGGGTTGTATGCTCACGGACTTTCTTTTGATGGCTTTTGAGCCAGTAATAGCAACACAGTGACTTGCACTCCTGACCTTCTTGGTACGTTTTCCAACAAAATTGCCATGATAGAAGCACTCAGACTGCCTTCCCTCTGCCTCTCCTTTCCTTTCCTTCCCTTCCCCTTTGCCAGCTCCTGCAAAGGTGCTGTCAGTATATGTGTTTTTCAGAATTTATGAATATAGGATAAAACCTCAGAGTTTTCGCCTGTGCTTGTGGCTTGGAGGGATCAGAGTTCAAAATATTATCAGAGCTTTGTGGCACACACGTTGCTTCTGCAGTGCCTGTAAGAAATGAGGTAGCCAAGTCCTATTAATTTATTTTCTGTATTTATGTTCCCTTGCGAAGGAGGGCCTGCAGCCTGGAAGCTGGGGCAGATGGGCCTTGATGGCTTAGTTTCTAATTGCTAAACTGGAAGACAGGGGAGAGAAGCATGAACAAGGGAGGGCGGATGAAGCTCGGTGCTAAAGCAGGGGGTCTCATATCTCACACTGCTTGATTTTCTTGCCTCATCTCTCACTCTTCCTCTCCTGTTGTCCCTTTGGGAGGCCACTGGCAGGGTCTATCGGACCCCCCTCGGTTTGGGAAGAAACTAATTGCTTTTGAGCGCAGTGGTGGTGTGGGCATGGCATTTCCCCATCTACTGCAGAGCAACGCTGTGCCCACAGCCTACCACTAGATGACCAGTGGGCAAAGGCATGGGGAGCCGCTGTGGGCTGTATCCCACCGGAGGCCATAGTCCTTCACACATTAAGGACTGAGCATACTTCCCTTAGAGCCAGCAGAAGCTGGAACCACAGTTCTCCTATGTACAGTGGCAAAGAGGATAAATTTAGCATAGTTTATTTGCCATTTCATTCCCATCATTGGCAGTTCCATCTCCAGTTGTGAGCCCGGCTGCTCTTAGGGAGCCTCTTTCCAGCTGTTGGCCCCACTAGTAGCCTCTTTGGCCCATAGTTGGGGAAGCAGGAGCCCAGTCTGGGAGCAGTGTTGGGGTAAGGAATCTCCTGCTGGTTGGCAAGGGCTTGCTTGTATGTTCCTGCCACGGTTCCCACTGGTCACCTGCCAAAAGGGTGAGTCTCTAAATGACTCTTGGCCCTCTAGTTCTAGCTTCTGGCCTTTCCTTTCAGCTCTTGGCTCACTCTACACCTTCCTCTTCCCATATTTTGGGGGACTGCAGAGCTGCTGACGGGAATTTGGCGTGGGCAGGGTTGCTCTGTGGCAGGCTGATCTTTTCCTCTAACCCAGAGGGTGGTGGCCCTAAGAGCCTTCAGCCCTGAGAGCGCTGGGCCGGGCTGGCTGAGAGCCATGCGGAGCTGAGCACCGCCTCTGCCTGGCCGCCCGGCTAGGGTGTGTGGGAGCGAGGAAGCACTATCTCCCTCTGCCCCCGCTGCAGCAGTGGCTGCCGCTGCACTGCTGTGGGAGGAAGGATGGAGCCTGCATTGGGGAAGCTGCTGGAGACCCTAGGATGGGAGAGGGACTATGTGACTGGAGCTGTGGGAGACCTGTTTCAGGGCAGACCCTCCTGTGTGTCCTTGGGGACACATCACTGCCGGGCAGGTGGGAAGTCATTTTCCCATCCGGCACGACTTCCCAAAGTATGGGAAGCAGTGACATTGTGCAAGAGGAGAGCACCTCAGTTTTACTCAGCCTGGTACCTCCTGGTGGTGAGCTGTGCTGCTGATCAGTCCCCTTACAGCCCAGCTAGAGTCTCTTGGTCCCCCAGCCACGGTGTGGTGGGGGAAGCTCCATGGACAGTCCTGGGACTTCCTTATTGCGAGTCCTCTCTTGTTGGCCTCCATGGTGGGAAGTAACAGTTTGGCCTCCCCCTAGAAATTGCCCCAAATGACACACTTTCATTTTTCACCATGTGTTTCCTTCCCCTGACAAAGCCATTTTAAAAATAATACTACAAGACTGAAAAAGGCTAGGCTTACATTTAGTACTTCTAAAATAAAGTTATAAGGCTTTTTGTCTCCCCCCAAACAGAAGGAATGACTAACTGAAATTTTTCCTAAACAACTTTGCTGTAAACAACTTTTATGCCAACACTTCCTTGCATTGTTTGGCTTTTAAAGTACAGCCTTGGGCTAGTACATGGGAATCAGAGAATGGAAGTAAGTAGACCATTTTCATTGTCTCAGCTGGGAGAAGTACTGAGAAATAAAGCAATGATGCAAATAGCTGAAAGTAAAACATATTTCTAGCAGGCTTCTGTTTTAACAGTCTACATCATTAATAATGTATGGCATGGAACCAGATGAAGCTTTTCTCTGGAAATCTAAATTTGTAATAAAGTCCAAGTCTGAATGAAATAGCCATCGGGTTTTGGGACTTTTTAAGTTCCCAAAAAAATTATTCTAAAACAAATATCCTATTGTGGTATTTGAAAGAGGGAGACTGCAGTTTTGCAATCACCATCAACTGCTCGAGGATCTCATTGCTGTCAGAGGGAACAGTTCTGCTCTCCCCAGCCCCAGGGAGAGCAGTTGAGATGCTGTCCCTTGTGTTGGCAGTGCACATCATGTGGCCACAAGGTGAATTGAATCGGCTTGCTGTTCTAGCTGAAACTCAATCTTTTGTCTTTATTTTTCTTTTTGCAAGGCTAGTTTACAGTCATATCAGCTGAAGAAAATGGTTATTTTTTAACTGGCTCAACCCATTTGTTCACATTTGACAGCATAAGGCTGCTTAAATCTATTGTGAAACTACATGTAAAAATGTCATTGTGAAACTGTCACAAAAAATGCTTCCACTTCTATTTAGAATGACTGGCATTATCCACATGGAAAAATAAGGCAATGTACCATGACGTGTACTTGAGGTTCTGTTAAAGCAAGACAGATTTTATTTTTTTTTTTAATCCTAGGATGGAGGTAGTACCATAAATACATCTTTTCACTTAAATTGTCAGACATCAGTGTTTCATTTTGAAAGTGAGTATGGTTTTATCCTTAAGCTTGAGAGCTAATGACACCAACCTACAGTAATCACTGGAAATACTTTTAAAGGATTTTCATTTCCAGACTTTTTTTCTTTGTAGGGCACGGCTGTGGAGATAATCTGTTTTCTCCTTTTTAGCTTTTCATCACTCCTTTGTTAGGAGACAAGCCATCCAGTTTTAGTATGAAGAAGAGTTCTTTAAAAAGTACTTTCCTTTTGCACCCTTAAGCCTCAAATAAAGGTTTTTCAGTCAGCTCACATTGACTTAAATATTCAGGTTCAAGATATAGCAGGAGACTTTTGGAACTGAATAGGTCAAGTGAGTAATTGCTTGCCTAGACTTGCCCATTTGATCTCTTTTAATTATCTCATAACTTTTTTTTTTCAAAGTGCAAAACCTGCTTGCATTTTGTTTAGATCATTTTTTGTATTCTAGAACTTGTGATCTGAAAGCAGTTGCTCTGCTCGTTTTTTGGTGTTGTGTGTCACATACATGTGGTTCCTGATGTCCCGTGTAATTATGTTTCTAGCAGAGGTTCCTTTGAAAAGTCCACTTGTCTGTCCAACCTTTTATTTGCTTACTCTGCGCATTGGATTAGTGTTTGTAAAAGTAGGCTGTGAGCATAGTTAGAGGCAGCCTATCAAAATGGCCATGTCTGCACTTAATGCAGCTCTTTCCGATAAATACGATCAAGAAAGTGCTTTTCCAAATCTTCCAGCTTTGTTCCAGTCAGAAGCTGGTGTTTGCCCTAAGACTCATTTCTGTCAGGGATTTACTTGCTCTCACCTCAGAGCTAGGATGCTTCCCTCTCTCTGCCTCATTATAAACATTTCAAATGCATACCACTGTGTAAAAGTGCATAGAGTTAGAAATACATCAAACACGTAATGGAAAGGAGTTGAGATGACAGTCCTTACAGTTATGAGGCCGCTTGCCAAAATTATTTTATTTCCTGCTACAGGCAGTTGTGGCCATTCAGTGCAGAGACTACAGATGTGCGAGGTCTGTATCCCAACTAGGGAAAAGAAAAAGCAAGATAACAAGATCACCCTCATATTTGACTGTAGAGAGTTCCAAGGAGGAGAGATTTGCTTTGTAAATTGGGTGTTGTAAATGCTGGAGGGGAGTTCCTCACGCGTCTTTGTGGGGGAGGGAAGTTTGTGCCATTTCCAGGCATCGTTATCTGCAGTTAATGGTACAGAGGTTAGTTCCACTACCTAGTTCAGCATGGTTTTGAAGGACCTTTTCACCTCTTGATACAAACCTGCTGTGGAAAGGACTTAGTGCTTGACAGTTCCTCAGTTATTAAATTATCTGGGATGCAACAAAAAGATAATTTTCTGTCTAATTCTTTCTGGGGGTACTTAACTGTGAGTGTGGCTGTCCTGTCCCTCAGTCACTGTCAAGAAAGCATGCAGGGAGGTCTACCCTCTGCCTGGCTGAGCAGTGGGAGCCACCAGCATGGGGAAACACCTACCAGAGAAGAAAGGGTTCAGAATTGTTTTCTAATACTTTTTTTTTTTTTCCCCCCTCTCTTTTAGGTGAACGTTTGGCTAAGCCTGAAAGAGGCAAAATGAGAGTGCACAAAATATCCAACGTGAACAAGGCCTTGGATTTCATTGCCAGCAAAGGAGTCAAACTAGTTTCTATTGGAGCAGAAGGTAAAGAAACCAGCTGATTTGTCTGCGCGCAAGCTGTGCTTAGCTGTTGCCTTTTTCTCATGGCTGCATGTCATTTCCCTTTGTGCCTCCCTAGCCCTACCGTGTCCCTGTAGAATGAGCCATAGAGCAAAAAAGGGGCTATATTAGGCCTTTACTCTGGTTTTAAATCCCACTTTCATACTAAGCTGCCAAACCTGGTTCCTACTTGGGCTTATTGGTCAGGTTCTCCTGCTTTTCTCCTGGTTCTCATGAGTTAAGGAAAACATTGAGCAGTGGCAGAAACAAATTAATTGGGATGTTTCGTTCTCAAATGAAGAAAAGTCTTAATTGAAGCATAGCTGCTGCTAGTATTTAGCTTGTTGCAGAGCTGCTGGGAAAGATCCCCTATTGCTGTAGGACATTCCATGGGTTAAAGCCAAATACAGTCCCCAGCACAGGCCAAGGACCCTAGAGGCCCCAGTTTTCAGGCCTTCCAGGCTTCTTGTGCACCCAGAAAGCTGGGTGCTCTGGCTGGAAGCCGGAGCCAGAGACCATTGTGGGCAGCACCAGGGATGCCCTCAAGATGAACTTGTGGATCATGCAGACAGCAGGAAATTGTGTAGGATTTTTGTCTTTTTAGCAAAGATGGTGGGTGTTCTGCAGATATGTCACCCAAGACCCAGAAGGGCCTGCAGGTTAGTAAGATAATTTTCTCTTTCGTAAACCTTAACAACTTGTCATCTTATCCTGAATGTTTTTTCATTACACTTGTTTTCCTTTGCTTTGGACCTGTGTGTGAGTCCTGCCTATGGACTTCGTGTTGTCACTGTTGCTGTGGAGACACTCTACTTCTGTGGTATTTCTAGGTTTGTCTTTACAGTGACCATGGAAAATGAGGGAGGTTTGTTATCTCCATCTTACAGATGGAAATACGTGGTTTCTCCAGGGAAACTCATGACAGAGCCAGGAAATTAGCCCATGATACAGTTCTGGATGAGCATTCCTCCTCCAGGAGAGTTGTGGGGCTTGCAGGGCTGAGCCCTGCCTGTTACTAGCCCAGGAGGTCAGAGCAGTGTTGGCATGCTGTTCCCAATTTTGGCCTTACAGGCATGCTCTTGGAGACATCTACGGTCTACTTGTTCTGCATCAGATCAGGCAGAATACCTCAGCCGCTGCAGGTGCTTATGTTTGCCTTACCAAGACCTTTACCTCAACTTACTGCTTTAACTTTATGGAGACTTTGGAACAATTTGAAACTAGTGCCCAGGGACATTGCAGACATTTCTTTACTGCATTTGGTATTTAAGAGCAAAATACAAGAGGTGAATGGCTCAATGATACTGATATTTTGCATGCAAAACTTTTCTTCAATTTTCTCAGCTTTTCCCACAGGAGCAACCTGAGGGTGTTGCTGGCCATAAGTACTGTTTATGTAGCACAAATGCATGTCTAAGGTAATTTTGTGCCCTTACAAAACAGACTGATGCATCCAGCGTCTGATACAGTGGTCCATATCTATATGGGACCCTTTTCAAACTGGAAGTTGGATCTGGAGCCAGAGGTCTTCTGCCTTAAAACAGCTCCTGCTGTCATTTGGATCTTGGACAGACATTTGGATCCTTCTGGGAGTCTAGAGCATGCATAAAACCTATCTTCCCTGCTCTGTTCCCCTTTTTTTCCTGGTTCTGCTCTGCTTGCCTTTTCTTCTCCTTTCACTGGATTTTTCTTTTTTGATCTCTGCTCCTGAATGAGCTGTGACTGTACGCTCACAGCACTTAGAAATAATTTGCAAGTAAAATGGTCTGTGACCAAAGATCTTCAGGGCCCAGTTATTCCGTATGGATTCATAGCAGTTACCCTATTCAGAAATAGGCTGTGAGATGCCATTTGGTGACAGAAGCCATGATTTATATCAGTCTGAATGGTGATCCTGGCCTCCCCTGCCAAATGTTCCTGTCTCTCTTTTGTCTTGGTGCCCATGTAGCTACAAAAGGTAGCATGGCACTGAAGTTCAGACCAAGGTTAGCTTTGTTTTTTACAGAGTGCTTGGGCCTATCCTGTGATGCCAGCTCAGGCCATGTAAGTGTGATCACAGTATGGGCTCGCCCACCTCAGCACCTGCTGCGCAGCCAGATCTAGCCCAGGTGACTCTAGCTGTCACCAGGAAGCATAACCTACTGCAGGGCCTTCTGCCTGGTCTGCTTGGTGTACAGTATATTATACATCAGATATAAAAATGGACTTTTACTTCGAACATCACAGCAGTAACTCTGTCCATGGAAGGGATTATACGCCTTCCCGGAGCATGAATTTTAAGGGCTTGCTTTCAGACTTTAAGAACACATCATGCAGCAGTAAAGTTGAAGATAAAAGCCAACGAGGCAGTCATAACACTGCACAAAGAAAACGAGCTGTAAATGCCTCAGTCAGGTTGGACTGATCTAGGAAGTCTTCCAGGTGGCTTTTCTCCCAGAGGAGAAAACCACCATCAAGCAGCTGTGTGGTGGTACTGGTTAGGACAGCGCATCCTCACACTGAGGTGGCTTGCTCTATGTCTGGGTATCTGCTGGGCAGCAGGGTCCTGCAGCCCAGCTGTAGTTCTCTGTATACATTAGACAAATGGCATTGGCCGTCAATGTCCCGGCTTTATTTTTTTAAGTTTTTCTGTGTGGTTAAAAGATAAGCTCCAGAAAGAATCCCAAGTAGACTCTCAGGTTGGCTTAAGCCTTGCAAAACCTTGTGTTTAATCAGAGTTTAAGCCAGCAAAAATGTTTTCATGGCATTTATCTCACATTTCATCAAATAAAGATCCCTCTCTGCTGCATATAAGCCAAGCTCTGCAGTCATGTCCCAGTGAATGACAAGCAGAATTGAAGAGGATTTCCTACACACAGTATGAGCACAGGACATATTCTATGTCTACATTAAACGGAGGATGAACTAAGCAAACAGAATAAGCCATGAGGGCGAAGAGCTGCTTTTTGCAACCATCTTTGACTGTTAACAATTCAAGATGATTCTAAACACCTTTGTTTAGCCAGAGTCAATAGGATCAAAGCAGTTGTGGCATACAGCAGATCTGTGTAAATCTGGATCAAGGAAGGCCCTAGCCTGGTGCAGGTTCCAAATGGGTTTTCATCTGCTTTTAAATCTTCACTGTCATCTGACACCTCAGGAGCCTTCTTTTGCTGTAATAGATTCCATACTGGTGTCAAATGCTCCTGGGATTTAACAGATCGAATAGGTCAAGTATGTGACCCTGAGACTGTTTTACTTGTACCTCTAATCTGCACAGAAGGTTGCTGCTTTCTTAGACAGATGTGGCTCAGTTCAGCATAAAGATCACTTTGGATGGACTGATGCCTATTCTCACCTGCGCAAGTGAAAGGAGAAATAAAGCTTAGAGATTTCAAGAATTGCAGAAGTCCCAGCTGAGCAAAATACCTACTGAAGCACCAAGCAGAGCAAGCATACATTTGACAGTGGAAAGAGGGGGAAAATAAGGTCTCTCCATGTCAGCGAGTGAAACGTAGCATTATATTTGTCCCTGTCTCTTCCCCGCTCACTGTTAGGGAGCCGAGATGTACACCCCCATCATCAGTGCCAGCCATCTGTCCTAAATCTGGCTAGACCATCATTAGCAACATGCTTACTGAAGACAGGGACATGGATGCTCGTCCTGCTCTATTTGGCTTATGTTAGGATAAACAAAATGCAGAGCAGCCTTAATTTTATGTCATCATTGTTGCTCTGTGTCTCCAGTTCCCAGATCATAAAGCTATCCTACCAGTTATTTACCCCCTGCAACTCATTCTCTCCATGGGGTAACCAGAGGCTGTGCTCTCATGGCCAATTCAGAAGTAGCTAGGGGGGATAACAGCTTCTGTAGCACTGATTCTGCTTCTAACTACCCAGGCCAGGGTAGAAGAGTAAGCTTAATCATTTTTGAGTTTTTCAAAATGAGTTCATGCATTTAAAAAAGGTGGTGGCATTTTAAAAGGCACATCTATGTAGCCAGCCAGTCTTGTTCCTAAGGGCTGAATATTTGTCAGGCCCTTAATTGGCTGTCAAACAAACGGATGAGAGTACTATATTTTTTGCATATTTTGTTTGTGGTATTTGATACAATAATGGAAGCTTGGTGGAAGCATATTCACTGGTGCAAAAAATTTCCTTCCAGTGGATGCAGATGCCTCATCAGCTTTAGCCAACAACTGGTCCACCCCCAAGTTGAATGTAAATCACATTAGTAACATGTACTTGCTGCTGCTGTTCAGACAACAGCTGCTGGTGGTGGAGGAAGCGCAGACAACGCTTGCAGAGGTCCTGCCTAGAAAGAGCACTTGGAAAGCACAGTCAGGCAGAAGATACTGTCTGACTATTAGACTTTTAATATGTGAGCTGCTTTCACATTACTAAGCGTTACTTAAATCAGCGGGGAACAAACACAGTATCTTTAATTAAGCATTAGTTTATTCTAGCTTTGTAGTGTTACATTCAACTTTTTAACAATTCCTGTGGAGTTTCTTTCTCTTCATCACCAGGAAGCAGAAGGCTTTATGCAAACCTGTTTTGCAACCATGTTTTTCACTTTTGTTTCTTGGCCATATTCCACTGTATTAGAAAGAGACTGGCAGGAGCTGAAGGGATCCTAAAGGAAAAGGAGGTTGGCACTGAGGAATACAGGGATGGAGAACCAAGTGAGTGAGGACCAAAGAGCGTATGCCCGTTCTGATCAGGCTGGCTGACTTTGTAACCAGGTTGCCAGGAGAGGCTTTTTAGCTCTAGAAATGAAAACTGGTTGCCCGCTTCTAACAAATAATAAGAGTTTTGTCAACTCTGTTTTAAAGGGGGTGTGGGGGAGAAAAAGATTGGAGATGGTGTGATTGATTAAATCTGCGTCCCAGGATGGATCACTCACTAATCTCACTGACATCAGTATCTGCTTGGTATGTATTGGGTTTTCCCTGTGTCAAGAAAAAAAAGAAAGACATGTAGAGATGAAGTGGTGAAAATATTCTGGGCGTCTTCCAGAACAGCTTTGCTTTGGTGCACTGCTCAGGAAGAATCAGACATGGGAGCAGGGACCACACATCTTCCTTTCTAAATGAGTAATGATATGAAGAGGGCTGGGGGAGAAGAGATCATAGAATGGTTAGAGTTGGAAGGGGCCTTAAAGATCATATAGTTCCAACCCCCCTGCCATGGCCATGGACACTTTCCACTAGACCAGGTTGCTCAAAGCCCCATCCAACCTGGCTTTGAACACTTCCAGGGATGGGGCATCCACAACTTCTCTGGGCAACCTAATGCTTTCCAACTGAACTCCACCAGCTAACTTTATAGAGATGGAATTTGAGAACGTGAGCAGAGCATAGTGCTGAGTTCTAATGCCACGTTAGCAACTTAATGCCTTTTGGTGTTATGTAAGTATCTTGACCTTTATTTCCAATTAAAATCCATGGAACAGTAATATTAATTACCTGTTTTGGCTCACTGATTGATTTGTTAGTGTCCATAAAGCATTTTCAACATTAAAGTACTGCCATCAGATTTTGATCTAGTCCATTAAAATAAAGAGCTCAATTTAGTTTCAGATCTTGAATATACCTTAGGGTCCTCCTGCCAACTGCTGTGGTTTTTACAAGCATTGGGTTTTTTTGCTTTTTGAAAATCCCCACAAGTATCTATCACATGAACAAAATAAGCAAGCTGAAAACACAGATGCTTTCTTTTATATTTTAGCTGTAGTATATCAGGTATTTGTAACAACAGGAAGGATCTTCCTTTAAGTTGATTGTGGTGCTTTATTGGAGGGGTGGAGAATGCAAGAAGTGCAGAACTGAATATACTTGCCATCACATTACATTTTCTTACATCAGCCTAGCGGACAATGCCCTGACACCAAATACCTGTAAAAAAAATTAATTTGTGAGAAAACTGTTAACAGACAAACATAGGTTTTTTTTCATGCCAGCAACAGTAACTGTAGTTCTTTTGCACTGCAGTGAAAAGTTGTTGGTTATTTAATTCTGGACAAACTGATGGCCCACCAGGATATCTGTGTGTACTCTTAAATGCAGAAAGGAGTGGACACAGGGGTTTACTGCAGTAGAAGGAGGTGGCATGTCTTGTTTTCTATCTTTTAAATCTGTAAATCCCTAATGCAGATGTATGTCAAAGTACAGCGGAGATTATTCTTCTAAGTTACACTGGAAGTTGCACCACATATGTATTGCTAAATCACAAGCTTTCATGAATTTGGACCAGATGGACATGGTTTCTGAAACAATGTGTTTGGGGTGTGTTTGAAGATTTTTTCATAAAAGGAACAACTTTTTTTAATACCTTAAGAGGAAAGTTTCAAATATTGTTACATTCGTGACAGGATCCAGACAGGTGGCAGTTGCCTGTACTGCAAATTTCTACTTGCCCTAGAGCATGATGTGTTCCCGCTGGGCAGCTTTATGGAAGCAGTGACACAGAGGTGTCTACAGTAGTACAAAAATGGTTTCTGGCAGCCTTGTTCGGACTTGAATTATTCTACCTCCAAACAGTAGGTTAATTCTAACCCTCTTCTTACTGAAAATACTCTTGTAACTTGTCAGTTGTTTGTGAAAGAACTGCCATGCGGGAACCTGCCAGAGAACGAGTAGGAGAAGGCAGCTCGGCTAGTTTCACTATCCAAAAAAGTGAAGGCTGTAAATTTTATAACATGTATATATAGTCTGTGTGGAACTTTTGTAGATGCTGAGGAGGATCAGCGCTTGAGACCCAGCTGCTTACCATTTGGACTGCTTGGGTGCTAATCTACACATGGTGGAAGCCCCTTTCTGGGCCAGCATCCCCACAGCGCCTTCCCCCAGAACCTTGATCCCCCATTCTAAACAGATCATACCTCACACACACAAGCAGTCACTTTCTAAAACCTCTGAGTTGTTGACCCTTGCTGATTTACATTGTGGAGTCCAGTGAGCAATAAAGCACAATCTGCTTAACATCTTAGTTTATGTTATGGTCTGCGCACGCTGGTCAGCATGAGTCTTGGCTTCCTCTTCAAGCAGGATGCATGTACTTCAAGGAATGCTCTGTTGTGTCTTTTGGCAATTATATGACTAAAAGAAGTCCTATTCAGGCAGTCTGGTGTATTTAGGCTTGTTTGAAACAACAGGCATTTAGACTTTTTTTAAATTAAAATGTTGATGTTTCTTGGTGGTATCTAGTTCACGTGACAAAACCAGCTGTCAGAGCTCATCTGCACTGGGAAGTCTTGCTGGTTCTTCTGGTATAATTACGCTGGGGCAGTTACATAGGTGACTTGAAGCAGACATATCAGAGTAAAAGAGGAAGGCTTTTCTTTTTCCCAGTTTGGCTTATATGACTTCTAAGTGTTTGGAATTAAACCTGAACGAGGTGTTTTTATGCCCCTGTGGGGAGCTGCACTGATCTAAATTGGTCCTTATTCCTGGTCTTTCAGATCATCGGTGTCTGTTTTACACTTAGTATTATACTGCAAGAGAGCAAGTCTGTTTACTGGGTACTACTGGGCAAGACTGTGCTGTACCAGCAGAGCATCTGGGGAGACAGGAAGAACAGTTTTCAGCTGGAATTCCAGTCCTCCCATCTGCAAAAGGGAATGCTCCTCAATGCTCCTGGTGTACTAGGATTTGCACTTGCAACTTGATGCCTTCTATTTCTTCTCTTTTTATGGTTCTGTTTTGTGGTTTTTTTCTCCATAGAAATTGTGGATGGCAATGTTAAAATGACCCTTGGAATGATCTGGACCATCATCCTTCGTTTTGCCATTCAGGACATCTCAGTTGAAGGTAAATCTTAGTTCTTTCCAGCCACTGTTCAACAATGAACTGGGGTAACTAAATGGCTTTGCCACTTAAAAGGCCCAGAATGTGCTCTTAGGTGAGTTGCTAAAATCCTAGGGAGCTTCCCTTTCCAAGTTGCCCTGTCATCTCACTGACATTTCTGGCCAAGTTCAGGTATACTGAGAAGAGTTTTTCACATCCTCTTCTTGTGAGAGATTTTGAGAGCAGCTCAAAAGGATGGCTAAGCCTGAAAGCCAACTTTGATGTTGGAATCTACTGCGTTTCTTGCAGGCTGATTCAGACACTAGGACTGAAAATGGACCTGTCTCTTACAAGTCCTACAAAACTCTCCTCTAATCCTGAAAAGCCATCTCCTTATTACAGAACCTCATTAAGAAAATAATAGTAACAGAACTATCCCAGTAGACTCTTTCAAACAAAGAATTTTCTGACAAGTGAAATTAAATGAAGCACGGTTTAGTGCAGTCTCTACCAAAGAGGAGTTGGTCGTGTTTTTCTACCATATGCTCCAGAGACTCCTGCTTTCTAAGAAAATGAGTTAATTGATATGCTTGCTTGCTTTCTTTCTTCAGAGACATCTGCTAAAGAAGGACTTTTGTTATGGTGTCAGAGGAAGACAGCACCCTACAAAAATGTAAACATCCAGAACTTCCACATCAGGTGAGTTACAGGCAAGAACAATCTTTACAATCTGTGTTATTTTCATATGTCTGTTGTTAATTCAACAATGTTCCTGACAGACCTCCCAAGGCAATGCAGATGCATGTTACACAGCAACAGTGTAGTCCAGACAGACACCTAGGAAATTAAAGGCAGAGGTTATAAGAGGATCCAAGTACCTACATCCCAATTCCTCATTCTGGTTACAATTGCTGCTTTTGTAAAGTTCTTCAGAGCATTAAGTCCTCTGAGAGCAGCATATATGCAATGGGCTAAGCAAGACAGCTTTTGCTCTGTGGAAACTCTGTACACTTGAGGAGCCATGAAATAGGGGCTACACCAGAAACTTTGTAGTATGACAGAATTGGGAATGGATGAGAGGTTATCTTGCTCTGCTCTTAATATTTCCAAACTGGCAGATTTTCCAGTGAAGATTCTGCATAATAGTGCTTTTTCCAGCACGTCTTGGAGAGCTGTATGAGCCATATTAATGTAAAAGCAGGTTTTTGAGAACTTAAGTGCCATCCATGCTAGCCAGTACTGTAGTGAAGCTAGCTATGGGCTAAGGAATAGCCTAAGGAATGCAGTTGTTCCTTCTTTAAGGCTTGTATCTACACTTTTTTCCACCCCAAGCTCTTCACTGGGCCTTGCATGCTCCACAGGACATGCACAGAGAGTTCAGCACAGACAACTGGCAAAAAGGAGGTGGCAATGCAAAGGGCAGGTCCTAATCACAGTGGATTTTTGTAGAGATTGAAAGGAATCTTTATTGCTGTTTCATGCAGGTACAAAATGTGCCTCCTTCCCAGCAGTTACAGAAGCACTGTTAGCCAGAAACTAAACCAGAATTAGTCATCCTGCTGTCGTGGTGTCTTTCCTCGTGCTTATGCCTGTCACTGTGTCCCTCCCTGGCTGAGCACTGTTCATTGAGCTCTCTTCTGTCTTTCTTGTAGTTGGAAGGACGGCCTTGGTTTCTGTGCTTTAATTCATAGACACCGTCCAGAGCTCATCGACTACGGGAAGCTACGAAAGGTACAACTCAATTTGTTTGTCAGACCAGATGCTTGGCTCCTTGAAAGTAAAGAGGGAGAAGAATTAGCTTGATAAATGTAATTGGAGAACTTCAACACAAGCTGGCAGTTGCAGGATTGGGGGGAAGGAAGAAGGGATGAATCAGTACATTCAGGCTTCTTACTGAAGCATGAACTTAATGAGCTTCCTGCCTGACTTTCCCTGCTGTCAGACTGCCTTATATGAGACACACGTGCCCCAATCTCAGCTGATGAGCAAAAGCTGGCAAATTCATTAACGTGAAATGTGAGACTAGCTCTGTGCTAATGTCACAGACTAGCGAGTCAAATCAGACTTAACATTTCTGTGGAGAGTTGGATAGAAACCAGTTACCTGCTGTTCAAGCTCATTGAGGGGGTCTGTGTGCCCTCGCTGGACACTTGTCACATGCTTCCAGCTTAGCACTGAGTCATCTGCAGTATTGGGCTTCTCCTAGCAAGTAGGTATCAGGTGCCAGAAAAGCATTTGCCATAACACTCAATTTTACTTTAAAAATTGCCACTAGTTACATGATATCTAGCTGCTCCAAAGTTTGATTCCTGTGTGTCTTGGAGACAAGATTGTTAAGCGGATGATGAGACTAAACGATCAGCGGCATGTGCTGCCAGCAGTGTCTTGAACCCAGCAGAGTGATGGAAGACCAAACTGGTTTCTCATCCTACTGCCATTCCTGCAGTCTGCTGAGATCCAGTTTCATTATATCTGTGCATGTGTGGAGTGAAATGTCACCAAGAGCATATAGTTCATGTGTCGTTACTGGGGCTAATACACAGAAAGTTTGACCATCTGGTCTCACAGGCTGGGTGTTATAAAGTGCGTACATGTTCGATGTTAGCTAGGGAAATAAACGTAGAAGCCCATCACTAATGGACCTGGGCTCTTGGATCACTGTGCAAATAGAAAATACGTAATTGAGTTAATCAAATTAGCTGCATCCTTGAGGCAGTGATTTGTACAATGCCTGATCTGCTTTTCAGTAACCTTTTAGATCTTTACTGTCTTGCAGAGCAGTCAATTATATTATCTGATCAGTTTTAGTGTCTGGAGTCAGCACATGATGAATAAACAGTGGGCAGAGACTGTACCTGTTTACATAAACAGCAGCAATAAAAAAAAAAAAGGAATTATTAGAGCTACATTTTCAGTGCCTGATCTTGGGAAAATAAAAGCAGCTAAGCAATGTGTGTCTGACAAATCTAGCCACATAAATGCTACAGCACTCTCTGTTACCAACAAAGCCCTAAGCCAAACCAAAATGAAATGAGAGTGAGGGGAAGAAAGTTATTTGGTCATATTGCCTGCAGGCTTTTTAAGGTGAAAGAGAGGCTGATTGTCTAGTCAAAAGGCTAGATGGGAAGGGGTTTATCCTCCTTGGAGTAAGGTTAAAGGGAACCAGCATCTTTTGTTCTCCACTTGCCTTTCATCCCATCCTTCAACAGGTTCGCTCTGCCTTCCTGCAGTCTTCTGCCTCTTTCTGTATAATTTTTATTATTTTTCTGCCTCGATTACTCTAAAAGCATGAGATTAAATGCATGTTTGAGAACTCTACCATAGTTGAAATACTGAGCAAATAGCTGGGAAGAACTTAGATCAGAGCCTAGCCTTTAGCTCTGGCAGTTGACATGTGCTGAAGGGAAGTTGCCTTTTTTATGCTAGATCTTTGAAACCCATTTGTAGGATGTATAAACACGGCATCTTCATAAACACAGTATTTACCTGGACTGTTTCTGTCACTTGCTTCCTCCTTTATTGCTTCTTTCTCCTCCCTTTGGCTCAATTCAACTGATTTTTGCCCTTCTCCTTGGAGCCTGCTTCCCCTCTCCCACTTCCCTCAAAAACAAGCAAACAAACAAACTCACTCCAACATTTTGAATCATCCCCAGCTCTGCAGGGGACTTATCTTGCAGAGAAAAACACGAGAAAGGCTGCTGAGAAGCAGCCATTACAGTGGATAGTAGATTAGAAGTCCACCTCCAGATCTCTTCCAGTTCTAGGGAGTGATTTATGGCATCCCAGTTGTGTGTGGCTTTGACGATGTTCTGTGCGTTTCTGCATACACACGCACACACACGCACACACACGTATAAGATAGAGAGGTGAACATCAACCCAAGCTGCCAAGAGGTCTACACTGTATCTCCTGTTTGGGCAACATTCTTGTGCAGTTTTAGTGTTTTCTGCTCCTTCACAGAGGCTGTGTCTATGCTACAGACGCTGTGTTGATAGCATACACTAGCAAAAGGTAGCTGCATGTCTTCTTCCCAAAAGTTAGCAACTTCTTTTGTCAGCACAGTTTAGTATTTTTATGTTCATTGCTGTTTTTCCTAGTCCAGCTTGGTGTCAGTGATTCCCTCACACCACAACTACTTACTTGGTTGGGTGGTTTCTGTTCAATGCAGGTCTATCTGCTATTGTTCAGCTCACTATAGATAAGATCTCGAGATTCAGCTCATGGTCTGCATGTGAGGGATATGCAGAAGATAGGGTTTCCCTTCCTCCTTTTACCCCCGACTATAGCTCAACTGTAAGCCACATCTAAGATCTTTTTATCAAGTACAATGGTTGACTGATGGCTCAGACACTTCTCATATACCGCAATCCATATAGAGATGTGCTCTGTGTACTGCCATGTTGGGTGCATTTATTACAGATATTCCTGAAAACATGAGTTGTACCAATTGGATTTCTTTCCTAGTGTCTTCAACTCTGGCAGATATAGTAAGTGCTTGCTCTCTCTCGATTTTCCTCCCCCTCTACCTTCTTTCCTGATTGCTAGTTAATAGCAGATTTTTTTTTTTATGTCACACTGCAATAATTGCCATGGCAACCTTGTGTGCTGCAAGGACTTGGAAATAGCTGGAGGAGGAGAGAAGACTCCCTGTGTGAGTTAAGGTTGTGGTGAAAGAGGAAGAGCCGCAGTAGTCTTTAGTCAGCAAAAGCAGAGAATGTGCCAGGTGGGCATCTGTTTAGGGCAAGTTTGCTATCTGCCACCATTAAAACAATGTAATTCCTCTGTGGTAAAACTATAGCTTTCTTTGAGGTTGGCCCAGCTAGAGCCTGGCAAGTTACCACTCTTCTTCGTGTCTCTGCAATTTCTATGTTCTCATAAGCAGAATGGGAACTGAGGCACCACTGCAGAACCTCCTCTGGGTCAGTGGTGTGTGTGTTTCAGCTGTGGAAGAAATCAGGGGACAGCTGACTTGACTTTTGTTTGCTCTGCTGCCTTTGAGTCCCTAAAATGTGCATGCAGCTGTGATGCTGCAGTGCTGCACTGCAAGGCTTGGAGCTGCCAGGCCAGTCTTTACTACTTTATCCCTTTTCATGGGAGTCAACTGAAACAGGCGATTTGAAATAATGATTAGCTGGTGCATGATGGGATGGAATTGAAAGCAGTGGCTCGAGGACTCGAGACCCTGTTGTAGTCTTGGACAAGCCCCCAGGGAAACCCTGTCTCTTGCACAAAGAAGTACCACCTTTGTGATGAGCAGCCCCACTGTTATGAGGGGTGAAGCTTTTCCCACGAGGAACAGGGTCTTGCTTGGGTTTAGCACTCTGCTCATCTCAGAGCTAGTCTTGGACTTCGGTAGCTTGCTTTCAGTAGCACTATCCTTAGCTTCATTCCCCAGGAGGCTATGTGGTCACACATCTTACTTACATATGAAGTAGAAGTCTGCTGGCTTCATCTAGGTGAGCCTCCAGTTTCCTGCATGTTAAGACTTCCAGCCCTTCCTTTGGGAGTGCCCAAGCCCAGTAAGTTTTCCCATCAGGAAACCTCTCCCAAATTCCAGCTTAAAATTTCTTTTTAACCTTTGGCAACATTGCTCCTGGTGTCGTTACTTGCAAACTGATAGGAAAGCTATCTGCAGTGAGTTTGCTCCTCCCTTTCCTCTAGGAGAGGCTGGCAAATCTTCAGGCAGCTCATTCAGATGGGTCTGTGCTAACGAAAGGTCTGTGTTAATACTGAACACTCTGTCAGGGCGTTAGCAATGCCATGTTGTCAGCATAGATTGAAATTTGGTACACAGCGGTGATGTGTCAAGAGAAGTAGAATATGGCACATGGGCTAGGGGAAAACTGGCAAGGGAGCTGCCACTTCGCATTTCTGGATGCTCCTGCACTTGAGTGAAAGAAAGGCTGTTACCTTTCCTTCCTACATGGGGCTAAGGCCCTGTCTACACATAGTGAACAAGGTCTGTTATATGCCAGCTGGTCTCACCTTCTCAAATAAGGCTTTTGGTTACACTTTTGGTTTGTAGAGGTTTCTCCACAGCAGGCACAGGAGACAAGTTGACTGAAGTTAACATGGTGCCAGCCTCTAATTTCATGGCATAGGGTGGTTTCTTGTGACTGGAGGATAGTAAATATCCCCTGCCTGCACTACTGCTAAACTCTAAAGAGGTGGATATGGGTGTATCTGGTGTAGTCACCATTGAAAGTGTATTATATAGGGATGACATACTATTTGACACTGAGATGGGGGCCTGTTATCATGTGTGACAGCTGCTGGTTTCATTACAGTGTGCCCACGCGTTTCCTCACTTAATACTGACTTATCCCAGTGGACTAAATAAAAATCACTGGTCGTGTCTGTTTTGATGGTCTCTGTGTGTGGTATACTTTGGTAGGTGAAACATAGTTGTCTACTGGAGACATTCACCCAAAGGAATATGATGCTGGTACTGGATGCCAACCTAATGCATGCATTAATTCCTAGAGTAATGCTGCAGGAAACTGCTTCTTAGAATAGCTTAGTTTCCTAGTTTCATGAAGACTGTAATCCAAGGGCTACATAATGACCAGTGCCATAAAGGAACTTCTCCGCATGCCGGTATGCTGTCTGCCCAAGCCTGCCTAGCTTCATCTTTCATGCTGAGTGGGTTCAAAGGAAACTGCTTGTTGCTTGGAGTTCAGGCACAGCTTAATCTTCCAAGTGAACGCACTAAGCAAAGGCACATGATCTCAAATAGAAAAGAAACAGAACATGGATGCTGCTCTAGAAAGGAGGTGAAATAATGATACTCCTTATTTCCTAATTTTTAAGGTGGGTCTCAGTGCGAGGGGCACAGGTGACAACGTGGAGAGTACCACCCCATCCTTCATCTCTCCCCAAAGACTTTTAGCAAACATGGTGACTAAACGCTAGCAGTTTACACATAACCCTTCCTCCAGCAGAAGCCACGTGTCTCAACAGTAGAAACTGATAGTGCAAATGTCATTTGTCATCCATGAATTGGATGACATTCATGGATTAATCCTTCAGAATAACTGTCATGGATATACAGGAATATAGGAATCAGGCTGTATCAGGATCTCATACAGGTTGGTAGGTGTTTTGTTGCTGATGGAATCATAGAATCATTTAGGTTGGAAAAGACCTTTCAGATCAAGGCCAACCGTTAACCTAGCACTGCTAAGTCCACCACTAAACCATGTCCCTAAGCACCACATCTACACACCTTTTAAATACCTCCAGGGATGGTGACTCAACCACTTCCCTGGGCAGCCTGTTCCAATGCTTGACAACCCTTTCGGTGAAGCAATTTTGCCTAATATCCAATCTAAACCTCCCCTGGTGGAACTTGAGGCCATTTCTTCTCATCCTATCACTTGTTAACTTGGGAGAAGAGACTGACGCCCACCTCACTACAACCTCCTTTCAGGTAGTTGTAGAGAGCGATAAGGTCTCCCCACAGCCTCCTTTTTTCCAGGCTAAACAACCCCAGTTCCCTCAGCCGCTCCTCATAAGACTTGTGCTCCAGGCCCTTCACCAGCTTTTGTTGCCCTTCTCTGGTCACACTCCAGCACCTCAATGTCTTTCTTGGAGTGAGGGGCCCAAAACTGAACACAGTATTTCAGGTGAGGCCTTGCCAGTGCTGAGTAAAGGGGGATGATCACTTCCCCACTCCTGCTGGCCACGCTATTCCTGAGACAAGCCAGGATGCTGTTGGCCTTCTTGGCCACCTGAGCACACTGCTGGCTCATATTCAGCTGGCTGTCGACCAACACCCCCAGGTCCTTTTCTGCCAGGCAGCTTTCCAGCCACTCTTCCCCAAGCCTGTAGGGCTGCATGGGGTTGTTGTGACCAAAGTGCAGGACCCGGCACTTAGCAATTGTTATGTTTGAATGCTGGAAACAATTTGCAGAGGTCTTCCATTTCCAGTGACATCTGTGTTTCATATTCTCTTGTGTGGCTATTTAAAATCTAGTTACCTTTGTGGTATGACTCATGATGTGATAAGTCACATTTAACTTTGTTTAGGATTTGATTACTGTGTATTCGTGTCTGTATCTGAAGTGCATCCTGCCACAGCAAAAAGTTTCTATATAGAGGAATAGAAATGTACTAAGGAAATGACAAGTCCTGTGCAGGACCTAGAAGGAAAAGCGATACTCAGACAAAATGGGGGTTTTATATATATTTATTTTGTAGACATTTGTTAAAACATTTCTCTTCCTCCCACTCAACTGGTGTTCAACAAACTGTACACTAGCTAAGGACAGCACCCATTGCAGATGTTGTTACTATTTTAGTATTGCTTAGATGTTCTAACAGATACACTGCTCTGCAGTTCTTTAAAATGAAAGTTGCAAACCTAATATAAGCCTGAGATGTAAATGTGAGATATGGCCATTTACTATCAGTATGATGTGAAGCTAATTTTACTTTAAACTAGGTTCAAGACAAAATGTATTATTCCTTCTTGTTGCAAGTGCATAGATTATATGTTAATTATCATATCATGAGTCTCCAGGCTCTGCTTTCAAAAGAAAGCTAATTATTTCATCCTGATACATGAGGGTTCACACATAATTCTGTCTGGACCAGCACAGTCACCTGAACCAAACCAAGCACAATAGCTCTGTCTTGAGAAAAATGCAGTGTACCTTGTTACAAGTTGATACTGATGCTCTGGCTCTGTTTGTTTCCCAGGATGATCCTCTCACTAATCTAAACACAGCTTTTGATGTGGCTGAGAAATATCTGGATATTCCCAAGATGCTGGATGCGGAAGGTAAAGTAGAACCTAGTGGCTTTTAACTTGCTTTTTCTCAAGAAATTTCCCACGTCTTCTAGGTGGACTTGTATTGTACAAGAATTCAGTAACCTCTGAATGCTCCCTCCATCACCACACACTAAATGTATAGGGAAAAAGTTACAGCGGAATAATGAATCACATGTTCTTCCCTCTCCCTCCTGTGCCCCTCAGTCTTCTGAGTCTGGTGTGGAGATTTTAACCTGGGGTTGACACACTAGGCAGAGATGAGTAACACCTGGCTATGTTCACTGCTGACTGAAGTGTTCCTTTTCAAGAATTGGGCTTAATACTGAGTTAATGTATGGTGCAGGACTGTGTTCCTTTTGCTCCAGAATTTTTTTTGGCTCTTTCTGACATTGCTGGCGATCTTCCTTTTGGGGCATGATATTAGTATTATAAACTGCTTCTTCTTGACTACTCAGAAGTGTTGGACATGAAGGTCCTTCAGTGACTAGGTCTGGAGACCAAGGCAGAGATTCATGTTGTTCAGAGGTGCTTTTGCTACTACTGACTGTGACTGCTTCCCCAAGGTCACTGGGACAGCAAGGATTACTTTTCAGAGCCTTGTCAGGACCAGCTTGGCAATAGACTTTGAAGACTGTAACTCTGGAGTAGAAACAACAGCCTGAAATAGTTCACTGGTTGTTGGCTGTTTGCCTGAAGCCAGCTGGTTTCAATGGTAGAAGCTGTATTTCAGGCTTGGTTTGGACAGGAGAAGCAGTTAAAGGCATTTGTTAAATAAGAGAGTGAGAGGAACAAGGGGGAAAGGTGGGGATAGGACAGCTGAACCTAGCGAACCTGTGTTTGGGTAACTAGGATGTCCATATCCTTAGGTATTATTTCCCATCCCCAGGGATAAGTCTTGCTTTCCCTGCATTCATTATGCTGAGGTCACAAAAAAACATGAGGTTTCTGGAGTAGATTCAAGTGCTTCCTGCCATTCTGTAGGAAATAAAGCCACCGCCAAAATAAGTGGATCTAGCTTCAGATCTCTGCAAAGCTAGCAGTAATGAAGAGGGCCCCTTGCAGGAGCTCCCATTGCTCTTTCGAGATCACTCTCCTCCCTCACGGAGTGGAGCTAACATGCATTCTTCCACACCGTTAATTCTGATCTCTAGAGGTGTTGAGTTTCCTCTGAAACTAATGAAAGGGCGCCTTTTGAAATTCAAGCCATCATTGTGTTGAAATGGAGGATGGGGCCATGGAAAGGAAGGGAGAAAGGATCTTTCCTGAAGAACTGCATGGAAGAATTGCAGTATAATACACCTATAAAAGCCATGTCAACCTGCTGCCAGTTTGGATTGATTCAACCCACCATTCACAGTAATGGTCTCAGGATGGGGAAGTGCTGTGACACGCGACATGCTGACATATGGCTGCATTAGCCTGGCCAGACCCTGGAAGCAATTTTGTTATGAGGGAGGGGAACCAGGAGGGTGATCCTGGCTTCTGAGAGAGACACATCTTCTGGGGAATGCTGGGAAGCCCTGTGGAGTTGCTATGACAAGCATATACCCCAGCAGGCCTCCTGGACAGTTGTGGTTCTCCCCCTCCTTTGCTTTCCTCCCATCAGTTGATTATGCTCTTAACGTGAGGTTTTTTTTGACAGACATTGTTGGAACTGCCCGTCCTGACGAGAAAGCCATCATGACCTATGTTTCTAGCTTCTACCACGCCTTCTCAGGAGCCCAGAAGGTATCGCAGGATCCCAAGCTCCCTCCACAGAGCACACCTGGTGCCGTTGCTAATGTCCAAACCTTTTTTTCTTTCTCTCTCTCCTCTCTAGCTACGGGCATCTTTATTATTATGTTCTTGGTAGAGTTGGCTGTTGGTTCAAAGGGGTGCCCCAGACATAATACGTGGGGCAAGGGAGCCAGGAGTCCCATTTCCCTATAGTCAGTGTTACTTCCAGTGGCACTTACACATGCCAGTGCCTTGGCAGACACACAAATCCGAGGGAGCGGAGAGCTCTGCCTTCTCCATTTGCCTTCCAAACTGCTGCCCTGATGGCCGAGGACCTGTACCCCTTGTTCCTGGGGAATCTAAGCTATGATGCCTGGTCTCACAAAGGTGGAGGCCAGCACATAGATGCTCTGCTCAGCAGGGCACTGCAGCCTGCCCCTACTGGAAACAATTGCTGATACCTATTCACTTTTTTTTTTCTTTTTCAAAGATGAGGGAACAGAACTGACTCAGTGGTTTTATGAAGAGTTCAATAAATACCCAAAGCTTTATCTTCTACCTCACGTATGCTGCAGGTTCCCACACCCTTGCTTCAAGGTCTGAACCTGTTGCTTGCTCAAGTTGCACCACAAATTCAGTCCCAGTTCACCTGGGGCTTACAAAGCATGTCTATCAAGTACATCCCTGGTGATTTTGCAAACAGAGCATTGCTTATCATGACCGAGATGCCTGGTTTTGTTCATTTGTTTCTTTTTTTTCCTCTTTTCTCACCCACCATGCTGGAAATCGGGCAGTTGAGTCCTTGCTGTGTCTGGCTTAGCCATTTTCCTGTTGGTAGTGGAGTCACTTAAAGAAAACATTTTGTGGGTGAAACCTTGTAAACATCTCTCGCCAAAACCAAGCAGCTGCCTGTACTTCAGTGCTGTAGGAACAGGCAGTGCGTGTTGCAGCAGAACAGATACTGTGTAGGAAGCACACTGCGTAGGAAGGCTCTGATCTCTAGCTCCTCGGCGTACAGAAAGGCCTTGACTGCAGGCATTCAAACCTCCAAACAGACTGTTTGCATCCTTGGGCCAGGCCCCTGGACCACAGCTGTGAAGGTGCAGAGCTTGGATCCTCAGCTCGGGAACCCCCTGGACTTGGGGGGGTGGGAGGGAGGGGTGCCGCTTTGAGCCACAAGCCAACACTGCTAGCCACCTTCTGATCCGAATTCCCAGCTCTCCGCATGGAAATCTGTTTGGCCTGTCCTGCAATGCATGATGGGAAGTTTTCTCCCCCTCTCTCACGCCACCCATGACTGTTTTGTTTTATTCTATGTGCTGCTTCTTACTTTATCCTTTCAACCTCTTTTCCTTCTCTGCACAGATATTATAGGCACGCTAAGGCCGGATGAGAAGGCCATAATGACCTATGTCTCATGTTACTACCACGCCTTCTCAGGGGCGCAGAAGGTGAGACTTTACTGCTAACAACCCCCTTCCCAATCCCTGCCCTGCCCACCACTCCTCTCCACCGAGGAACGTGCCAGACCCCCGTCCTCCCCAGGGCGTTTGCAGGGAAGCTCAATGCATCCAGCAATGTGCTTGGATGTGCCATCTGTAGTCTTGCTGGAGAAGTGATGTAAATGTCCTTTCAAATAGACCTGAGCTACTCCTTCCCTCCAGTTTCACACCCCAGCGGTGGAGAAAACATTTGGTAAAGCTGGCATCAAAAGATGAATGAATGTCTGCTCTGACAGAATCAATACCCTTTCAGTGACTAGTGGTCATCATCCTGGCCAAGCAGTGTGTCTCCAGAAGTACCAAATCAAATCAGCCTACTCCAGTAAATCACAGGCTGTCCCCCTTGAGCTGCCATTCTGCCATCCATGCTCAGCTCCCGCTAGGTCAGTGGTCTTTTCCTAGGTTGAATCATCTGTGAGCTGATTACATAGCACTTCTGTGCTCCAGCCACAAAATGCATTCCTACCAGGCCTTAAGTTTTCCCAGACTCACACACTTCTCCGTTCCTTGCTTCTCCCTGGTCATTCTCTTCTGTTTCCCAAACCACCTACATGTTTTACTTCTCTTTCCTCTCCTTCACCCATTTCCATAACTTCAGTCCTTCTTCCTCTGCTTCCTCTTTACTCCAAAGTCTCTTTGTCTGGCATCAGGACATTTGTCCTCAGAGGAACAAAATAGTCACAGTTCGCCTTTGGGCAAACTTCCTCCAAAACAGTAATTTCCCTGCAGCCCTTTGAATAGAAGAAAAAGGTCCATCCTTTCCTCCCATGCCATAGCCTGGTTGGGCTGCAGCCTTTCCACAGGATCACTGCAAATTTCAGATTGTAGGCTTTGGAACAATAAAATCCAAAGTGCAAGACTGCATTCTTTATGTTACAAACAGATGTAAAATCTCCCTGTTTCCCCCAGCCACAACTTCTTTCTCTCACTAGGCCTTTTCTATTTGAGACACAGTCCATGTGGTGCCCAGCTTGAGGACTAACCTGACTCAAGGAAGAGTCCATCTCTTTTGTACAAAGCAGTGCTGATGGTCACAGCGTTGATGCAGATACCATGCTGATGCTGGCTTTCAGAGGGGCAAATGCAGGCAGGAGGTTCCAGGGAGCAGTTTTTTAGTTCAAGCTTTTTGTTCTCTGGCCTGTTTCATATAAATTACTTGATACTGTCTTGTTTCCAAGGAACTGGGAATATGTCCCACAGCAGTGCAGTAGCCTTACCTATTTGGCATAATTTGTGTAGTCATGACTTTTCCGCAAGGATTCTGCTTTGTGAATAGTTCAAAATCCTTAAGACCAGGCTACAAGCTCCAGCCAGCTGATACTTGCCCGGGAAGACTGTAGTCTCAGAATTCATGCCAGCCTGGTGATAAGGCCTGCTGTTTGCCAGGTGCCCCTGAGGGACTGCTCCATGCTGTCTGCTTAACCTGAAGAACTTCAGATTGAGGAAATAGCAAACCACAATATGAGGAGGGTTGTGGCCTGCTGCAGGATCAGCCATGCCCTTGCCAATCCTTTCCTCTTCTCTCTGCACCCATTCCATGATTTGGAAACCTGCTCAGCAGGTCCCATGCAATTTAGGTGGATGCTAGGTCTCCAGGGATAACTGAAAACAACCTTTTACTGCCTCAGGACCTGAACCAAGTAGCTGAGGCAAGAACTAGAGATGGAACTTCTTAGTTATTAAAGCTTCAATCCCATGTAGTCTGTCTTATAGAGAAGATTAAAGATTTAATCACTTATTAATTTTTTAGCAGTCCTGATGGGCCAGCAACTCAACTGTGCCCTGGCAGGAGGGGCACAGCTCCTTTTAGGAGCTGCCCTAGCCATACATTAGCCAGCTGCTGAGTGACACAGATTCAAACCCCCAGGCAAATGCAAAGTGATTACTGAGTGCAAGCCCCAGCCCAGATTGTAATGTGTTGCTGCCTTGTGCATGGTTAGGTGACTTACTGTGATATCGCTCCATTTTTCATTCAGATTTTTCATTACTGCCACCAGTCCTGAAGGGGAAGTCCCATGAGCTGCTTTCTGCTTCTTTCACTCTCTTATACTGAGCCTTTGAAGGTACAGGGTCCCCAGCCTGACATGTGTGTGTAGATGGCTGCTTTTTCATTATGCCTTTTTTTTTTTTTTAAATATATATATATATATATTTGTAGGTATACTTGCTTTGGTTGGTTTGCTTGTGTTCTAACTGCTTCTGACTTTCACACTAAATGCATGCAACTACTGGTTGGCTTAATATTTTGTAAACTTGATTTCTGAGGTGAAAATTTCTAACTAACGTTTTACCATTTTATTAAGAGATTGTTTGGCATACAGTATTCTGGAGTGGTCCTCTAAGGCCAGAGAACAGCAACAGGCAGGCATCTTCCCTACGTAGCGCACTGTGGGAATGCCTTCCTGTATGATCCTCTTCATCAAAGAGACCTGGATTCATGAGCTGGAGAGACAGCTAACTCCACTTCCATCCTAAGCAGCCCAAGTCAGGGTTGAGAAGTACAGAAAAGACAGAAGGCAGAGAAATTGCTGCTACTTTGGCAATTCAGATTTCCATTTTGAGTCCACCAAACAGCACATGCGTATCACACAGTAGTGTGGTATTGAGCAGAATGCCCTGGGCTTGCCCTCCCCACAGTCTCTGAGTGCAAGTAGTATAATGTGTCAGCACAACGCTGCACTGAAGCTGATCAGCTCACACAGGTTCTCTGAGAATACAGATATGCAGCTTCCAGAACCCAGGCTGGTGCATCTTCTCAGTGCTGCTCCATGCCTTGTGGGCATCCTGGCTTGTTTGGAGCCAGTTCGAGCATCCTAAATGCATCATTGCCTTCAGCAATGGGGGGGAAGCCAAAATGGCTTTTTCCACTCCACTAATTGAAGGTGTAGGGGGAGCTGCCTTGGCCTCATGTAAACATCTTAGTGTGCCACTCTTCTTTTACCTGAAAGTGTTTCACTAAGGTTGCCATCACCACTGATCAGCTCATTAGCAGCAGTGTGGGAGGTATTTGTGGAGGTTACCTGAAAGCACTGGGATTCTTTTGTCCTACCTTGCTCAGAGCAAGTCAGTGTAATGCATTGCTTATGACCTTAATGGTGATAGTGGCCACAGAGCCTTTCCTGCTGCTGCAGAAGCACGCTGTTGCACAGAGAAGTCTGGAGTAGCCAAGAACCATAGGGAAGCAAGTACTGGTAGGGGAGGGAAGGCCTCTACACTTCAGCCGTTAGGATAATACAAATAATGTCGTAATTGCTGACATTGAGAGGGCTTTTGTGTTTGGACAGATGTTCAACACACATATATACATACACATATATTTAAAAACTTGGGCAGCTGGAGGAAATCTATCGTCGGATACATGTAAATATGCCTACGCAAAATGGGGTCCCTCCTGCACAGCTGGCTGCTGCTGCAGTGAGCTCCTGGGGTGTAAAAAGAAGAGAGTTAAGAGTGTGCTGGGAGCTCCTCTCCTGGGACGATTGAGATAGACATTTGGCACCACCAGTTCCCTGCAGTCCCTAGGCACATCATGGTAGGGCTCTGGCAGTGTCTTTTTCATATACTGTTTGGTCCCATGTCTATGACTTTTTCTCTGGATATCAAAAAGCACTCCATTATAGTACAAACTTTAGTTAAAAATAGATCAAAGTACAAGCTTTCTTAAATGTAACCATTGTTTGCGCTCCTTACGGTTTGTTGGGGTTTTTTTTAAGTGAAATTGCTCTTTCTCCTGTACAGGTCCCTCTGATGTGTTTTAAATGAGTTCATTTATGTGTATCTGTTATCTGGCCTGCTTTAGTGAAGGGATAGATGAGTGAATATATGTTTTTACAGCTTCTTATAAACGAGTAAGGTTGCCAGAGCCTGTGGGACCTTAGCAATCCATACATCACTGTATAGCCTGTGACTTTATTGCTATTCTTGCTGCCTCACATCAGCTACAAAAATTAGAGGATTTTTCTCAAATGGCCTTGGAGATTGAATAAACAGATAATAAAAGGTCTTTTAAAAATAGAAAAAGGTTGAAACTTGCCAGCTATAAGCTCAGCAAAACTTCTTTTGGCATCAGTCCCACACATAGTTTTAAGGCAGGACACAGCATTCGCAATTGGTCTGTTGTAGTGTTGGCATGTGCCCTCTCCTCTTCATCTCCACTTAGCCCCTGTAAGGAGGACTACTCCATAGGGGTCTTGTGGGTAGCTCTAGCACCTTCCGCAGGCACCAAGGTGATAGCTGTACTGTGATAAGAGGGTGCTGAGCAATGCCCTGACACCCATCTTGGGGGCACATCCTCTGAGGCTTTGTGGCATGGCACCTACCATGATAATGATACAGGGAGCTGACATCCACAGATACATGATGTGCAGGGGTCAGCCTGCTGTATATTCCCCATCCCAAACACATGCATGGCACTTCAGGGCAGACTGACTGCTCCTGAGTTCGTAGCTGGGATTTTTCTGATCCTTACTTTGTTCCAAATTCATGTTTTAACATGTTCAGTTCCCTGCAGAGAACAAGGTTCTGGGTCTACAATGGGGGAAGGGGGCAAAAACAAACCCTAAATAGTAACAGCAGGCTTTTTTTTGGTGAGACTTGTTTTGGGAGAGTAAGCAGAAAGATTACCCAGAAAGGGGAAAAAAAAAATCCTTTTCTCAGCTGGATCATGAGACCCTGAATACATGGTAGGTGTCATGTGGCAAGATGCTGGAGGAGGTGGCCCTGTAATGAGTGCCAGAAATACAGGGAAAGCTGGAAGGTAGCTCTGCTGGGCAGAATTTAAAGTTAAGAGGAGTATCTACCACTTTATCTTCCAAACAAAATTAGGAATTTTCCAAAGTCCAGTCTATGGATTAACTCTGTTTAGGTAGTTCTTTCCTAGGGTAAAAGCACGTAGAGAATCTTATTAGCTTGACACCACTCGGTTACTGGTGTTGCAGCTTTGAATGCTGGTGAGGGGAGTGGAGGTGGTGGCAGAAACCCACTGTATTTGTAAAGAGGCAGCCAGGATCCCTCTGGTAGGAAGCAAACAACAGGGCCCTCTCGTAGGATCTGCTTCAGAAATGGCATAGAAATGTGGTTGTCTCACAACACATAAGGTGGGATCAGTAGACCTGAGAATCTCTGAAGGAATCTGTTCACCTGAGAAGGGAAAAATAATTATAGAGGGTCAGATGGAAAGCAGAGGTCAGGAAAGACGTTTCGAAGCGCAGACAGGTTGCTAGAGCGAAGGGTAGGAGACTTTACCTGCAGGTATATACCAGGAAGCTAAGCTGCAAGCTTTGGTTTATACTTTTTTTTTTAACGTTTTTCCCTTCTGTTTTTCTTCTCTTCGTCAGGCGGAGACAGCAGCAAATCGTATCTGCAAGGTGCTGGCAGTCAACCAAGAAAATGAACAGCTTATGGAAGACTACGAAAAACTGGCCAGTGATGTAGGTGTCCATGGTGCTGTTGGTTTCTGGGTGGTGGTTTGTGGAAAGGAATTACATAAATCAGGAATTGTATCGGAGAGAATGGAAGTTAGAGATAATTGAGGAAAGAAATATGCGCTTGCTGATAGTTAGAAAGAATCTGTGTAAGATACAAGCTGGAGGCTGCTTTGGTTAACTGAGGAGTCTGACAGACTAACAGCTGTGAAACTACAGAAGTGACCAAATGTGGACTGGAGTATGTTTGTGGAAGATAAGTAGGGAGGGGAAGATGAAGAACAGAAGGGCAAATACAGACCTTCAGCTTGATTTCAGCCTGATCTGCAAAGCATAGGACACTTCTCCACTCAGGCTATAGACTGCCCATTGCGTTAGCATTTTGCCGGCTCCCCAAATAGGTTTGCTAAGGAGGGCTATTGGAAGAGCAACACTGACTTCAAGGAAGCTAGAGTGGGAAAAGTATAACTGGAGGTTAGAACTTGATTTCCCCTGTCAGACCCTTCTGGAGATAAGATGACTTACAGCACCCTTTAGTTATGCAACAGTCCAGCAAAAGTCTAAGGCTTTAGCGTAATCTGAGGACATAGTTTGGACTGTGCAAAAGCTATGCCTTAAGCACGTTGAATTGGCAGTGCTGCAACAAGGTACTACTTAGTGTGGTAGGGAATGGACTGCTCGTTTAAAAAAAGAAAAAAAAAAAAAAGTACTTCCAAAAAAGCTGGCAAGCTGCTTCTTTACAAGCCCTGCTGGTGGCAGAATCTTTCTGACAGCAAATATAAAAGTAAACAATGAGATCAGAGCAACACCTGTAGTGTTAACACAATTTTCAGTTCAAGGCTTCTTGTCATTGCTCTTTCCAGCTGCTGGAGTGGATCCGCCGCACCATCCCCTGGCTGGAAAACCGGGCCCCAGAGAACACCATGCAAGCCATGCAGCAGAAACTGGAGGACTTCCGGGACTACCGTCGCCTGCACAAGCCCCCCAAGGTCCAAGAGAAGTGCCAACTTGAGATCAATTTCAACACCTTGCAGACCAAGCTGCGGCTCAGCAACAGGCCGGCCTTCATGCCTTCAGAAGGGAAAATGGTCTCGGTGAGTGGGGGTAGCTGCTCATATATACCCCAGCCATGCCTAAAAAATAGGACTCCTTTTCTGCCCGTGGGTGAGCAGACCATGCCCACCTTCAGAGTGAGCTACTCTGTGGTAGGAACCCTACAGAATATAGTTCAGTGAGGCCATAATAAGAGAGGATTAAGTGATTGTTGCTTCACTGTATCTAAACTAGACTCTGAAGCTCAAGTTGCATGCCTTTATGAGGAGATGTCTGGGTGCTTCTCATTTTTTCTAATTGAAAAATCTTTGGGTTTTGTTGAAGTTTCATGTGGGGAAGTGTTTTGAGAGAGACTGTCATGCAGACAGGTGGGTATATCCTGACAACTGTTAGTCCTGCTTACCTTAAGTCTGGCACTTCATCTCCCTGACCTGTCTGCACAACCCTGTGAGATTAAAAGCCCGCATCCACTCCCTCCAACCAATTGGAGCCATGTAGCTCATGGAGACTAATGCTGACATACATCTTCCCCGCCCCATCTTCTAACCTGCCTTTTCTTCTCATGCTGCTGTCTCTAGGATATAAACAATGCCTGGGGTGGTCTAGAGCAGGCTGAGAAGGGCTATGAGGAATGGCTGTTGAATGAGATCCGGAGGCTAGAGAGGTTGGATCACCTGGCAGAGAAGTTCCGGCAGAAGGCATCCATTCATGAGTCCTGGACAGACGGTAATGCTAACCTACATGCTTCCTGTTGCCTGACATAGTGCTGTTATGTAGGGAGGAAGAGATGGATCATGCATTAGGTCCTTCCATGGGATTTTCCTCTCGAGAATGCTAGGTTGATCTCCATTCTGCTACATCATGCGGCCACATTGGCATTCCCTAACTTTTGCAAAGTGAAAACTTTGGATAGAAAAGAGTTACAGAGCAGAGGAAAAGTTACTGTACAGTAAATGCTACAGTTGGCATTTACAGGACCAGCATAGCCCTGTTTGCACATACTGAGATGAGTCCAGTATAAATTGTGACAGCACTGGCTTGAGCTGCAGTGTGTGCCCTTCTCTCTTATTAATGGCAAACGCACACTCTGTGGTTTGAAAGTGAGTATTGTGCACCTCTAGGCCAGCATGCATGTGGGCACGCCTCGAGGAGGGTGTCTGGAGTGGGGCAGGTACCCTTTTGAGGGCCTCGGGGGCTGCCTTGGTGGCGGGGAGCTGGCTTTGGGGGTGGTGGATCCTGCCCTTCATTCTTCTGTCCTTTGGCTCCCTCCCCAGGTAAGGAAGCAATGCTGCAGCAGAAGGATTACGAAACTGCTACCCTCTCGGAGATAAAGGCCCTGCTGAAGAAACACGAGGCCTTTGAGAGCGACCTGGCTGCACACCAGGACCGCGTGGAACAGATTGCTGCTATTGCACAAGAGCTGAAGTACGGCACCCCGGCGCATGTCCCATCCTTGGGGCCAGAGAGGCTTAATCAGCTTTGCCCTCTGCCCTCTGGAAAGCCATAAATCAATCCCCGTACAAAAATTTTGGGAAGTCCCAGTGTTTCCAAACAGTATCTAGGATACTGCTCTCCAGTATCCGGATGCACCAGAAGAGCAGGCCAGAAAATGGATGAGTCGTGGGTGCTGATGAGGGGGCGCAGATTTATATTCCCAAGCCAAGTTTCCATCCTCTCCCAGATCGTTATGCTGCTGTGAGCCCTTTCCTAAAGAGTCTGACCTGCCACTGGCGCCTGCTATGTTTCAGAGTTGTAACACCATCATACTTTTCCAGGAACAGAAGGAAACAGCAGAAGATAGCAGGCTCTCAGTTTGATCTCTTTTATCAAAAGAATCCTTATTCTGGCAGGAAAAAAATCTGCTGATGCTTGAGCCCATTGTGGCCTCTGCTGCCAGGAGTACTGCACCGCATGGACTCTGGTCGGTACTTGCTCCAGGGCATCCTCACAGCAGCTCAGCTCCCTCCGTGCTTCCCCCAGCTTGGAAACCTTCACCTCTGCTCCTTTTCCTGGAGTGATGAGTGGTGCAGGTTACCAGGAGAAACAGGGTCTCCTCAGGGCGGGAGGTTGATTGCTAGGGATAGCAGGCAGGTAAAGAGCTGGCCTCTGCAGCACAGGGAGAGGGATTTTGAAACCCTGCATGTTTCTTGGCAAAAGTAGTCTGAAAAAATTGTCTTTGACTTTGTTTCCTATTTTAAAAATATTTCTATATCACACTGGCTTATCTCATGTTAGTGTCTGGGCTAAGATCAGTCTTCAGCTGAAGGACTGTTTTTCTTTAAAAAATCAGGATTATTGGATCAAGATCATTATCTCCTTTAACAACACAGATTTACAGAATTGCTCCCTTGTCCACTGGAGGATTGACCTTGGAACAGGAGGGTTCAAGGCAATCCTCCATGTCAGTAAGATTAAAACCGAGGCTGGCTAGTCAGCAAGCATTAGCTGACCTGCCACTTCCAAAGCACATGCTACATGCCAGCCAAAGCAGCTGCAGCTCTAAGAGCAACAGGGAAGGGCTGGCCCTAAGCTGGGGGAGAGGTGATTTCTTCCAAAGTGTGAGAACAGTGGCTGTGAGAACAGCCATCCTTCCAAAAGCCATCTTCCATCTCAGCAAAGAGGCCGTGCCCTGAAAAACCATGGCTGAGCTCTTTTCTCCCCCAGAGATACACTGCCAGGGAGATGGAGAGGGTCAGGAGGAAGCTGCTGTAGCTGCCAGGGAGATGGAGAGGGTCAGGAGGAAGCTGCTGTAGCTGTCCATGCCAGGCGTGTTTGGGGGCATGGCATGTTTTACTCCCCAGCAGCAGTGGTCCAGCATGGGTGTGTTACAAGCCAGGCTTTCAGAAGCAGTTCTTTCATCTGCTGTGCTGGCTCTGCAGCAAAGTAGATCAAGGAACTGATCGGGATTAAAAACCCAGCAAATAAAAAGTTATTTTTAGTCCAAATCAGTTTCCTGACTAGTTTACTGCAAGACTCCACCAACAGTTGTGCCCACACACCTCAGGAGGGCAATACAATGGTGGGAAGAAACAAGGCTGGGGGAGGCAAGAAGAAACTGTTTAAACTTGCATTACTGCTTTAGAGAAATGCTCATCAGATGGCCCAGGATCACTCCGTAACCCAGTGAATTATTCTGCTTTTGCAGCTGACACTTCCCAGTTTAGGTGGTCTCCCTCTGCCTGCAGGTTTCTCCCTCTTTGACCATGTGCAGAACCAAGAGCACAAAGACCACAAGCTTCAGCTTACCCCTGTGCTTTCCTTTCCCCAGCCATACTCTTACCAGCCCATCTTTCATGAGTGCCAGCCTGCAGACATCTCGGCAAAGCACTCCCTGTCAGGCAAACAGGAGAGAAACCTACACTGTAATTCTGGGATTGTCCTAAATAAATGAATGGATTGTGTAATTTAGCTATTCCTTGCCACCTGTGCTATGCAACTCTTAGAAAGATCTTAACCAGTTTCTTTGCATTCATAATAAAATCTTTGCTGCCCATTCTGATGTACAAGATGCAGGTAGTTAGCCTGCACAATGTTCTTAAGCAGAATACAGGTGCATGTTGCTCTGCTCATAATCTGCTTATTCCCAGCTTGAGCAAAAGTCTGTACACCCTTCCCCCAGTGCCAAGTTATCCCCATCAGGCAGCCAGCACCAGTGTTTGTTGAGGCCTTGGGTGGTGGTTGTTTTTCTTCCTGTTCTGTGCTGTTTGATGGACCATAACAGACAGTGTCTCCAAAACTAGATACTGCTGTCTTCCTGGCTCACTTCTCTTGCAGAGACCCTGAGCTCTTTGTCTGAATCTATCCTCAAGGCTCATAAACATTTCTAATGGGTTTCTCTTTCTTCTCCAAAAGATCTTTTTTTTGACTTCTTGTGCTTTTTTTCCCGACCCCTTCTAGTGAGCTGGACTATTACGACTCTCCCAGTGTCAATGCCAGGTGCCAGAAGATCTGTGATCAGTGGGATAATCTGGGTGCCCTAACCCAGAAACGTAGAGAAGCCTTGGAGGTGAGACATGTTACAAGTTGGTTCTTTGGGATTATGTGGATAGGTCATTTGTGGGAGGCAAGCTGCAGTGGGCACGAGCTCTTTTGTGCACTCCAAGAACATCCCGGACTGTAAATGCGGGCTACATTTCAGTATGTTTAGCCTGCTTTTCCCCTTCCAGCCCAATTATGGTGCCATTCATTTGCTCAGGCTATTGATTTATTTCTACTTTTCCATGTTTTGTAATTTCATTCTGCTTGAAAAGACTGTCCTTGTTTTGTTTTATTTCAAAGGACCCTCAGATTTTTCCCTTGGAGGAAAAAAATCCATCCTGTGTGTAATCTCTTAACAGCAGAGAGACTTTTACTGTAGTGCCATCCCGGGAGCACTAAGGAGGTCTGAAATGAAGGAGCAGCTCAGACAACCCACATATCTATGTGATTGTTGTTCTCTAACCATCTTTCCTGGTTTTCTTTCCTTTTTTGTGCATGTCCAGAGAACAGAGAAGCTACTGGAAACAATTGACCAATTGTACCTGGAATATGCCAAACGAGCTGCCCCTTTTAATAACTGGATGGAAGGGGCCATGGAGGACCTGCAGGACACGTTCATTGTTCACACTATTGAGGAGATCCAGGTACAGAGTAGTCATTTGCACCAGTCAGCTGGGATAGAGAGAAGTTGAGGGTCTCCTGGATTCCTAGTGGTGCTGAATTTGTAGGTTATGTTTTGGTGCTTCTGCTGTAGTGAGTGAACCTTAGCAAGAGAAGCAGAAAGGAGTGTTTTTCCTTGATTTCCTCCAAAAACCTGGATCTGAATAGGTATGAAACATGCTCACACTATCCTAGGTGGACACAAAGAACTGGAAGTGAATTTTTCAGTGTTACTCCAGAGTCTTATTAATGAAATCCTCAAAATTGAGAGACTCTTTCAGGGTCTTGTGGGGTTTTTTTAACCCACATGAGCAAAGCTTAGTGCTGCTCACAGGTTCTGCAGGTCAGCTGTCCCATGTAATGTCATGTCCAGGTCATTTGGTCCTATGTGATAGGATGTGCTGTGAGGGCAGTTGTGGAACTGCCAGCTGGGTTTCAGTGCTGAGCACAAGAAAAATCAGAATTGTCCGCTTTGGTGGTAGATTACCATTTGAAGTGAAAGTCTTGTTACCTCCTGCAAGACAAAGAGGGAGGGTATCTCAGTTTTTCTCCCTTCTGAAAGGGTATTACAAAAGGAACTTGAGGTATCTACAGGGAATTTTCAGACCTTTGAGAGCAGGAATTACTCTTCCCTGGGTTGCAGTGGGGACTTCTATTTCTCCTGCTTGATGAGCTCATGAAAAGAATCCAAGTCAGCACTTTGCAGGAATGGCTGACAGCAACGTGGCCATCAGTGAGGCAGCAAATGGGAGACCAAAAGGGATCACTATGGAGCCAGGGGGGAGGAGGGGTAGTGAAATAGCCCTAGCCCGGTATCAGTTCTGTTATTAAGCTCCTACTTGTTTCTTCCACCTTTCCCTCCTGAACAAAGGGGTTCATTAAGTCCTTCATAATGCGGAATAAATCTGAACAGCATTTAAACACTTCCATCATCTCTTTGTGGCTGTTTGCAGTATCTTTCCCAGCCCCCCAGACTTGCATTATATTTCTGTGGCCACTGCAGCAGCTGCAAAGTAGTGAGTCACCATGTAAGGAAGCAATTTTACAAAAAGTAGTTACAGCATGTGCGTTGTAAGAGAGTGGTCGATCACGCAGTTTACTTTCATTCCCTCTTCTGTCCCCACTGTTCCCTCGATTATCCCTGCACATGCCTCTCTGTCCCGCATTTGTTTTGCTGTCTCTTTCCCTGCGTTTGCTTCCCTAGTATTGATCTTCCAGGCTTCTGCAATGAAGTACCTTAAAGGCCTGGAGAAGCAGTGGGAAATGAGCCGGGACCAACTGGCTTGTCAGCTGTCCACAAACAACCAGCAAGCATGCCCCCACCATCAGTCCTTGGAGCACAATCTGGGCATCGCAGCAAGATGGGGAACAGAAAGGGCCTGTTGTGTTCAGGGAGGAGCTGGTTTTCAGCAGCGGGAGCATACGTTGCCTGTGCAAGTTTGCTGTTGGCTGGAAGACCTTCACCTAGTTCTAACTTACTCTGATCAGACTGAATCTGGCTCTTATTATTCATCTGGAGTTATCTTAGATGTAGAACTAGTACATACCTAGTGGGAGAAGAAAAACATGGCACGTTTACACTAGTGAGACATGACTTCTTTCAATTAATGTTCGTAGTCAGATCATGCTAGTAGTCAGATCTTCTTCCCAAAGGAGCTGACAGTCACTGAACAGTGTTGGAGAAATAGTTCCCCCTAAATTATGAGCCAAAATTATTCCACCATTTTTTGGGATATGATCTCTGTCACTGGTCAACATGGGACAGAAACAGAGGGAAAACAAGACTTCGCATCATTTAACTACTTAAAAGAGATGTTTAGTGATGCTGAGAGAACCTGAAAAGTGTATTAGAGTAGCCTGCTTTGTGTCCTGGGAATATGTAAGCTTTTGCAGTCACTTCTGCAGGGATACATTTGCTGAAGAGGCTATTCAGTGACTAATGCTCTTACCCTCCCTTTGCTGCTGTCTTCCTTCTGCAGGGATTGACCACAGCCCACGAACAGTTCAAAGCCACTTTGCCGGATGCCGACAAGGAGCGACAGGCCATTCTGGGAATCCACAATGAAGTCTCAAAGATTGTCCAGACATACCATGTCAACATGGCAGGAACGAATCCTTACACTACGATCACCCCACATGAGATCAATGGCAAATGGGAACATGTGAGTTCTTTCCAGCCTTGCAAGTTAGTGTGGGAGGATGCCACTGCTCCCTCACTGAGGCCCCAGAAGTGGATTATTTACTCCTCAGTTACCCTCTCATGCCTACTGCTGAGCTTTTTTTTTTTTTGTCATTTGTTTTTTGCTTAATTGCCATGTGCTTGGATGGTGGAAGAGATCTTTCATATAAATGCCTAAGGGGTGTCAGATCCCTTTTACTTGCTATTTTTATAATGAAAGGTGCTAAATTAAAAGCTTTGAGGTTTTTAGTCCTCAGTTGACCTGACAAGCAACTAAGTATGGCATATGAGTCAGTATCCTTTTTCACCATTCAACCCTTCAGGTGTTTTATCTCCACAGCCAAGTAGCCTTCCCTTGCTGTAATACTAAAAGAGCAGCTACTCTCCACACCAGCTGTGCTGATGGTTCTTACTACCAAACGAGATCACTGAAGTGAGATCTGAACAGGGTCCTGCAATGCAGTTAACACGAGCCACCAAAAACTCAAGTAGTGAATGGAAGCTTCTTCTGGTCTTCCATGGCCTGAGATGAGTTTGCAGTGTGCATCCTATAGTAGATAGGATTCACGTTCTGTGAGCCTTCCCACTGTGTCCTAAACCATGTGACTGCTTGTTTTCAGTGCAAACACCCACTCCTCCCTTCCTTGCAGCAATTTCTACATTTACTGTACATGTGCCTTTGTATGTATAATCTGCATGCTTTGTTGTAGGTGCGTCAACTGGTTCCCAGAAGGGATCAAGCCCTGATGGAAGAACATGCTCGCCAGCAGCAAAATGAACGACTTCGTAAACAGTTTGGTGCACAGGCCAATGTCATTGGACCCTGGATTCAGACCAAGATGGAGGTAGCGCTTTGCTCATTTTGAAACAGTCTGTTTTCCTCTGTGATCTTCACACATCATCTTATCCTTGGTCTTTCTTGACCACTGTCACAGACATTCTTCCTTCAGGTTACAGCAAGAGAAACTTTATAGAAAATACGGAGAATCCCAAGACTGATATCCGTTACTGAAGTGCTTGTACTTTTCTTCCCCTAACTCTTTAGTAGAGATAAAAAGCATGATTTAAAATGGGAGACAATAGTATTTCAACAGGCGTGTTATATATGCAGCAAGCTAAAGACCCTACATCAGAAGCATATTTTGTGTAACTGCTTTCACAGCAATAGTCTTGATACACATGACAAAATAAATACAGTTAGCATATCAAACATCAGCAGAGGAGACATATTTTTAAGGGAGATCTCTCTTTAGGTAAGATTTGAGTTAAAGTAATTGGAGTTGATGAAATGGAAAAATATGAAGCTGTTACTGACGGCAGGAGCTGTAAAGAAGGGAGCAATTACAGAAATACATCTGTATGAAGGGACTAATTTAGTGGCAGACAGTACATCAGAAAAAGATCTGGCTCGATACATTACTAGCTTATGGACTGCAGTTTCCTAATTTTTTTGTATCCTTGTATTAGACGCATCTCATGTGACTCGTCTCACTTTGAAAATGTTCAGGGCTCTGCTAAAATTTTTGCTGACACTGTCTCAGTTCATTTAAAGTAACTGCTCCATGAGATAGTTCTTTTGAATCATCGTCCTCTGTGAGCGTGAAGTAGCTGCAATAAATGTCAAGCATGTTGAGGCTTGTCCTTCTAGTGGGGTCTAACTCCTTTGGCTTTGCTAATGCAGGAGATTGGCCGCATTTCAATAGAGATGCATGGGACCCTGGAGGACCAGCTCAACCACTTGCGGCAGTATGAGAAAAGCATTGTGAATTACAAACCAAAGATTGACCAGTTGGAAGGAGACCACCAACAGATCCAGGAAGCGCTTATTTTTGACAACAAGCACACCAACTACACCATGGAGGTAAAAGTTTTGGCAGCAGATCAGACAGCTTCATCTGTTGTGGCCAGTTAGCATCAGCCACATCTCGCTCTGGCAACATGTTGTGGTTCTCAGGAAAATGGAGAGCTTGACAGTGTGGCCAAACATGCGACAACATGTCACGGAATTCATTTTTTTTTTGCCTTGCTGTACTTCTTGCCAACCCATTCCAATATACTTCCAAATATAGACAATAGAAATAACCTGAACGAGATCAGCAGTATTGCTTGAAAAATTGGCTGGTCTCATTTCTTCTGCTACCCAATTGTGGCAACCTATTAGCTGGTATTAGAAAGACCAGGGGAGTGCTAGTAATTTTGAGCTGCCAGCCTGGCAGAAGAAAAGTCCAACAAAAGCTTTTTAAAATCGGGGTCTGGCTTTCTGTTGACAACGTGAGGTTTCTTGGAAGCAATCTGAGTTCAACATGAGTCCAGCAGAACAGAGACAGGCTTTGAAACTTGTCTTTTGGTTTTTGGCCAGCTCTCCGTTATGCAACAGTAGAGGCAGTGAAGAACCAGTGTCTACCAAGGACTGTGGTTTATTTATTTTCTTGGTAAGGAGAGTTTTCTGCCCAACTAAGTCCTAGAAGCACTGGGTTTGATTCTCATTTGTGTTAAAGGCCCACAATATGTTGCTCTGACAAGGCAAAGTAACTTTGCAATAGGACCAAGACTTTCTTAAGATGAGAAATTGGCCTCTTCAATATTTTTTTTTTTCAGTTAAAATTCAGTTTTTAAACATCTGGTTGGCTCACACTGCAGATGAGAAGCAAGGTTTTCTGAGCAAATAGACTTGCCTTGGCCACCAGGATCATTTAATTTACAACAAGTAGCACATCTGATCCACTGGCCTCAGAGGCAGAAGAGCTACTTTTTAATTTAAAAATTGTCCTGTCCTCTTTTTCCAGCATATCCGAGTGGGCTGGGAGCAGTTACTAACAACAATTGCTAGAACCATCAATGAAGTGGAAAACCAGATTCTGACCCGTGATGCCAAAGGAATCAGCCAGGAACAAATGAACGAGTTCCGGGCTTCTTTCAACCATTTCGACAGGGTAAGTCAGTGCTGACTGCAGCTTGGTAAGCTACAAGCTTCCATGTAGACTATGCAGTGCCATAAAAAACAAATAGTCACTGTGATAAAACTAGATCAATAGAAGATTCTTAAAAACGGCACTCCTGTGGAGCAGTCATTCTGCTAAGTGAGCAAGACTGCTAAGTGATCATTAGGCTGGGAGGAGAAGTATATCTTCACAGGAAACTGCTAAGTTTCCTGATAAAGCTAAAGTATGGAAAAGTTTGAAGGCTTATTTAGGAAATTAAACTTTTACCTCATTTTCTCCAAAGAGTGGATTATCTTGATTTATAAAATTCTTTGGAGCAGCTGTCCTCCACTCTGACATACCATCACATAAACCTGTACTGAAGAAACCAGTATTGCCCTTGTATGGAGCAAACAGGAGGATCTATACACACCATGGCATTGCATGATGTAGATAAACCCTGATGTCAAGCCTGCCTTGCCTTACTGTGGAAATACATGCCAAGGCACTAACGGGTGCAATAAGAAAGGAACTCCTTAAAGGAAATTATCCTCCCCTCAATTTGCCCACCTGTCTGCAGCTCTTCCTTCTACAACCCAAATCACAAAGGGGTCATGCAGGGAAGCAGAGACAGCAGCCCAAGCCTGAAACTGGCTCCATTATCAGCCCCTTCAATGCTGTCTGGAAATCCCTGAGCAGCCTGCAGAGAGGTACTAAGTCAGTGATGCAAATATAGGCTGCTCTCAACCACTTGCTTCAGCAGCCAGACTGTTTGAAAGGTCCCCAGAGAACAGGGCTGCAGCCTCCCCTCAGAGATTGGCAACGCTTTCAGATTGCTGAACACTGGCTATTTCAGACCTTCTCTAGCTGCCTAAGAAAAATGAAACCCGTGGCTTCTTTTCTCAGCAGAGGGGACCCATAAAGCCCTGTAGATTTTATATTTTGACCTTCATATCATTTGCCCCTTCCTCCACAACAGTGTGAATGATAATGCAGAAAGAACATGGGTTTCCCATCTTCAACTGTGTATTTGATTTATGAAGGCTTAACGCTGACTTTAAAAGCTGATTGAAGAAAGTCATTTGGAATTGGCCCTACCATCCTGTCTGTAGCTTCCTTATCTGGCCAGAGATGGTGGTGACAGGCTCTTAAGTGCTTGGGGGCTGTCCTGAGCTAAAATTCTGCAGGATGGATGGGGATTCTCAGTTCCTGCAGTAGCTTGTGTATCATTTGATGGGTACATCCAAACACTGGGGGAGCGGGGGATGAGCAAAGGGAAAAGCAGCTGCCAAGCTGTGTTGTGCTGCGCTGTACAGCAGTGCTGTTTGCAGGGCTGAGCACTTGAAATAGCTTTGCCGGTCAAAGCTCCACCTCATGTGCAGATCTCATAAGTATAGCCATAACACTGCTCCCCTGAGCTTCAGCTGTTTTTCCTTGTCTGTTCCTGGGGTGCCCTGACAGCTAAGCTTCCTTGGGTGTGTTGCCAAACATACCTGCCCTCACCTACTCCTTTAGTGGGACTTTTGGCTAGAAGATTAAGGTAATGCTTCCCACTGCCTCTGCCTGCTTACCTGCACTCCGGGTTACTAGTGAAACACAGGGCTTCTGGCATTATGGATAACAAGCGGTGACGCAAGTAATTCACTTGGGAGATGGAGATCTTGAGGCTTCTGAGCCTCAACTGTTTTTGTCACTCAAATGCTCTCAAGATGTGACGAGCTCTCTGAGAAGGAACTGTTCCAAGAGCATTTTTAGCACATCCTGAAATGTCATTGTGATATCTAATGTTGTGCACTTTTTATTTTTCTTCCCTGTCTTTCTATCTGCATGTCATTCTTCCTCTCCCTCTCTCCTCACCCACTGCATGGTGCACCTGTTTGTTGTCCTTCCACCTCCGTTTGATCTTCTCTGTGTCTCCCTTCCTTCTGCTCCACACCATCACCCCACTGGCACTGCATGTCCTGCTGCCTGGCACACCGCATAACCAGGACCACTCCGGCACACTTGGCCCTGAGGAATTCAAAGCCTGTCTCATCAGCTTGGGTTACGATATTGGAAACGATGCACAGGTACTGAATGCTAGTGGTGAACACAGCCAGATGTTAAACTGTGGAAAAAATAACAGTTTTTTCCTTTCTTTTCTTGTTTGTCTTAATCCATCTGTCATTGCTGTTCTTGTGTTTGACTATATATATATATGTGTGTGTGTGTGTGTGTGTGTATATCACTTTTCTTTACTACTTCCTCTCTAAATGTACTTTGGTATCTATTCCTTCTTAATTCCCTAATTGTTTGTCTTGGGAGAATTCCTTTTATGTCTTCAAACTATTCCATTTACTGCTGTGTTACTTAACACTCCTTTTCTTGTCCATCCCTCAATCTGTCTTGCTTGATGTCTTCATTCCTTTTTTTCATCATCAATATGTTCTTCTTGTGTAAACTATTCCATGTCCAAAACCACCTTTGCTTCTTCATGGGTTCATAAACTACCTTTCCTCTATTGTTTTTCATTGCCCTGTAAATCCTTTCTTCCATCTCATCCCCCCTGAAACTCGTTCTTTGTGATGTCTCCTGTGGGTTCATTTCTCCCTGGACTGTGGCCTCCCTTTTCTCTCTTGGCTTTTTCCATCTTTGCATCATTCCCTGTAGAAGAAGACTGGTATGATGGATTGTGAAGATTTCCGAGCCTGCCTTATCTCCATGGGTTACAATATGGTAATGTAGAGCCCTCTGTCACTCCTGTTCAAAGTGATTCTTGTAGGCACCTTCAAAAATAAAGGGAGACTGTGTAGTGAATCAAGGTAAATACAGCCTTATTTTCCAGAATTATCAGCAATGGATGTTAAATCTAGCAGTAGTTGTACATGTAAAATTCTTGTCTTGCAGAGGTAGCTGAAGGTAAAAAGGAAATCATTGTCTAATTCCTGTGTATTTCAAATAAGAATTATATTTATCAAACTGTGTAGCTACAAGTGGAAGAAACAGTAAACTTCCTCTTATTAGTACCTGCGCTCTGCACAGCACACACAACCTCCCCAGCCCCAAGTATCAGTTGAACTCATCTGGAAGTATACACGACCTGATTTCTGAATACACTCAAATGCTGCTCCTTTACTCCTACCATTTATTTCACATCTCTCTTCCTGTACATGTAAGTAAGTTCAAATTCCAGTCATCCTCCCTGTAGCTTTTCCCTCACCAGAGTACCCGCATATTCAGAACGGTAACATGTGGCACCTTGAGAGGCACAATAACTAAAAGGAAGAACTTCACCAAAGACTGATGCTCCTTAAAGGGCAGAAGAAGAGCATAGTGCTAAAATATTCAGCTGTACTCTCAGTATCTTTGCTCCTGATGTCAGGCAAAGCAGTGTTTATTCATCTTACTCATCAGCCCAGTGTAAATACAGACTCTTTAGTGTAGTGTGCCAAGCTGCAGTAACATTTGATTAGATACCTTAATTACTCTTGAAGGTACACTGCTCTAGATGTGTTAGAAGACCCTGTTCCCAGGAGAGGCGTCAGCTCTGCTCTCCCCTCTTCCTTACCTGGTGAGGAAAGAGTCCCAGAGATGAGAATAGATGCTCTCTGTTTATATGCAAAAAAAAAAAAAAAAAATCAGAAAACTACACTACAAGGTTTTTGTTTCTGTAGCAAGCTTCTCTGTAGGATCTTCCCTGTAAAGGCTACTTCCCTGGGCCACTCCAGATATGCAAGTCCTTCTTTCCAAAGCCTGTCTAGGTAAGATGAACCAGGTACTATTAAAGACCCCAGAGACGTTTCTTCTGGTGGTTTCTGTTCTGGCAGCTGAAGAGAACTGTAAAAGTTCTCATTTAGTAAATGAAAGTAAAAGGATTTGAGGAATGCAGATATTCAAATATTGCTACAAACATCTAGCACAACATGTATTACAGAGAAATCTGCATCTTCCCCTGAAGCCTGTGTGATATTGTTCACTGATAGGAGCATTGTCCTAGAGCTCAGATGGAGCTGGATGTTATCCTTGGGCACAGCTGAGAATATTTTATTCCAAAGGACAAATGAGTGGGAAGCATTTGTACATAACAGCAAGCTAAAAAAGAATATCCTGATTAAAAAATAAAAAAAATAAAAATAAAAAAACCCAAACAAACAGAAGTGGTTTCTATTTGGCTTTGTTTTTCTAGCTGTGAGATGTGCTGCTGAACAGTTTCGCTCCACTTTCATCGCACTGCTGCCCAAATGCCCGTGCTCACGTGACTCTCTCATTCTCTAGGGAGAGGCAGAGTTTGCCCGCATTATGAGCATCGTTGACCCTAACCGCTTGGGTGTAGTGACATTCCAGGCCTTCATCGACTTCATGTCCCGGGAAACAGCAGATACAGATACTGCTGACCAGGTTATGGCTTCCTTCAAGATCCTGGCTGGAGATAAGGTGAGGCTCCGTACCTTCCTTTCCTGCATCTGCATGGCTCCTGCTTTCCTTTTTCTCTCTTGTCTGTGAGAGAAGGGGAAGAGGGAAGCACTCTTTAGCGTGGAGGGTATTTTCACAGGAACACTGTGCAGTGCTGGAGGAGTGCAAGGCTAAAGTGTGGGTTAACGAGCAGCCTGCCAAGGCACTTGAAAGTCCTGTTCAGCTGTCAGTCAGAACTATGCTGCCCACTCTTGCTTGAAAAATTTAATTAAGAGCTTGGTCGTGATTTGTTATTTTAAAATGTATGAACAAATTCAACAGATGGTTCTTGATTAGTCTTGAAAACCTATTAATTACTGACAGGTGTAAACTCGAGATGATATGTCACTATCAGTTGTTACACAATCAATAGTAGATTTTCATTGAGGATATGGTGTATCTGCAAGAGGAGCATCTTTTAATCATAGAAGTTGGTCGAAAGTAGGAAAACTCACAGGATGATACTGAAGTATTAATTTTCTAAATTTGCATCATCAGCAGAACCAGCTGATTTAAAAAAATTATGTAATCTTATTTTTCTTATATAACAATCCCCACTAAGCTTTTATATAACTGAACAAATAATACATACATGTAATATTAATATATCTCTATATTTGCTAATGATTTTATTCATCTCACTTGAAATGTGGGATACCATTTCACAGATTGTAATGAGTTACTCCTTAAATCCAGTACTGGTTTCCATGTTTCGCTAATAAACTTTTCATAATCTGTAATGTAGAAACCCGTGAATATCCATCCTTCAGGCATCTGCCTGACTGAAGCCAGTCCTATTGTCTTTCAGGGCCTGAAAATTCCACGTTATTCAGATAAGCTAATCACTGAATAAATAGGTACTTTTGGATACAGTATTGCTTATTAACTCGTTTACTCTGTACAGTATGTTAAATATACTTGTCAGTGTTGAATATGCTCTAGTGACTATAACATGAATCAGAGTATTTCATTATGAAGAAAAATGCCTCTTACTCACTCCAGTCATTAAACTGAAAGGCGGGGCGGGGGGGAGAATAAAAAGTCACAGGAGAGAGAGAGGTGTGAAACCTGAACCATTATTTAGATGACTGCAAATGCCCATGAGTCAGTTAGCTAAAGACAACATACTGGTTAGCAAACAGGCAGCTACTGTTACCTACTGCATGGAGAGAAGCCAAGCTGCCTCACATCACTCAGTGAGTCTCCAGAAGCTGAATTTACATAAGAAGTTTTGCTTGCTTATTAAAAATGTCTGCTGTGAAAGGCAAGGATTGTTGGGGGAACTGTGGAAGCAGTCAATACAAAGTGTTTGCTTGTCTGCTGCCTGCATTGGTGCCACCAGCCAGAGCTAGTGGGGATGGCTCCTTTCCTTGCTCTGGAGTGGGAACGGCAACTCCCAAGCAGCACAAGCAGCTGTTACCTCCTGCCAGTGAGGGACAGGATCCAAATGAAATTTCTTCTTCCTCCCATTTGCTTTCAGCAGGAGCTCCACTGTAACAGGAGTGCAGTCTTACACTAACAATTTACCTTACTTGCCTCCAGGTCTTTTCTTTAGGTGTGCCAGCATCTCTCCTACAAAAATAACCTTTCATTTCCGTGGACAAATGGTAGGGAGAGTGACTGCATTTGCTCCCAAGGCGGATGTGCAGAGAGCTCCCTGTGTGGGTGTCCAGTACTAGTCTAGTTGTCGGGGTCCTGTCCCTGACTGTTGTCTGCTGCCCGGGGGGGGGCAGGGGGTGGTTGTCCCTCCGAGGAAGGACAGTTTTTTGAAAGTAACAATCGCCTTATCGTTTGTCCTCACTGCAGAACTACATCACTGTGGATGAATTACGGCGGGAACTGCCTCCTGATCAGGCTGAATATTGCATTGCTAGAATGGCACCCTACAATGGCCGTGATGCTGTACCTGGTGCCCTGGACTACATGTCCTTCTCCACGGCGCTCTACGGCGAAAGTGACCTTTAACTTTTTTCTGTCCCACCACACGCTCCCTCCCCTCTCCCCCGTCCGACACGCCCTTCTTTCTCTTTGCAAAGCAGCCTCTGCTCCGCTCTTTTTTGTGTTTCCCTGTTTTGCTTCAGATAACAGATCTCATTTTTAAGTGGGGGGGGAGGACATTGACATGGCACCGCCTACCTTGCCCTTGAAATGACAGTTTACAAAATTATTTTGTGCAAAAAAAGTTACGTTTTAAAAAGAACAGACATATTTTATTATAGAAAAAGGTATTTTTCTCCACCAGATTGAAACTTAAAAAGAACGTGTTAAAATATTGCACCAAATATTTTTTGTTGTGACATAGAAGGTTGAGCACAATGTTACATTCCATCCTTTCCAAAAAGAACCAAACAACAACAAAATGCCACTTGTTCTGTTAACTTTTACATTTGCGTATGTCTCTTATCACGTTTATCTTGGGAGGGGGGAAGGCACACAAGTGCATGTGTTTGCTGGTTCACTCATTTCATGAAAATATTTTATGATAAACTTTTGAAATTGCTGTGTTTTCTAGGGAAAAAATAATGTACACAGCTCATGTTTTCATATTTAATTAAAAAATACAATATGCCTCCTATGTTTATCAGTGCACAACTTTTTTTGTTGCTGAGAGTTGTCTGGTTTCAGAACATGAAGCTTGAGAGTTGATAACTTTGATATTGCTTGTCACAAACCATATTAAAAATTTCTTGTGATAACAACTCTAGACTTTATTCATTTGTATAGTAAAACTGTTTAATCCTATTTAGTTAAAACAAACACAGTGAAGAGAATCCAAAATTAATGCATTTTTTTAATTGAAATTACAGTACTTTAAAGGTAAACTTCCCTCTCCCTTAACCTTTTCATTCTTGTTGAATGATGTTGGAATTTCCACAGCTTTCTGACCGCTTTAATGACTTATATAATTTTTAACCATCCCCGATACACCCACATCTCTAGGAACAATATTGTTGTTATTGCTTAAAAAACAGCACAAAATTAGTTACTGGAGCTATGCAAACAAACACCATATTTTGATATCACATCATCTGACATCATAAATTCTTCCAGAGACCTCAAGACTGTCTTTGTATCGAACAGTCAAAAGAAGCCAGCTTTCACACCAACTCCTTTGGGAGCTTTAATGAATCATAAAGTATACACACACACGCATGCACCTGAAAATCAGCAAAGGGAAGCAGCTAATCCCTTCCCAGCCATCTCTCATTACAGGTGCGTTTCCTGCCCTCCTACAACTTCTTTAGGAAACACTGAGTTAGAAGCAAAAATATTCATTAGTGCCTCATGATGTGTTTCAAGTGTTTTGTAGCTATAACCACATACTCTCCAGTCCCAAAGGCAGTTTTTATTTTGAAGTAACGCCTGCAGGAGCAGAGGATTCATGCACAGATTCACAAGGAGTTCCTGCAGCAATCGGTAGCATTGCTCTCTTCTCCAGGGCAGGGCTGAGTCCTGAGGAAGACATTGTGTGTGGTGGGATGGGGTTCGGCACAGCTTTCTGGTTTATTCCTGACCTTGAGTAGGACGCAGTAAAAATCACCGCAGTGTGTTGTGATGTATGCCAACCTTACAGTATCTGCAATACTGTATTTGGGAGAGGGGATGCAAGTGTCTGCTACCACGCTTCTTCCTGGAGATACCAAGACCTGTGTTCTGCTGTGGGCTGGATAACATGTTCGCAGAGGGTATGCAAGTGAGCGCCATTTAGCTTCATACATAGACAAGGCCAGACTGTACTCGCCATAGTTTGTCTTCAAAGGTTGAAGCAGAGGCAGTTCACGTAACTTACCTATGGCTGCATTGTTAATGAGTGCTGGAGTTGAACTGAAGCCGAGTTTCCTGTGTTGTAACCCATGACACCCATGAAGCCCAGAGGGGTCAATATGGATTGTCAGTAATGTAGGACTTGCAGCCGCATCAGAATTTAATCCACTTGCAAGCCCCTCTGTGGGCCCATTTTCAGCTACATCACCACTATATTGCTACAAATGGGACTGTCCTCTTCAAAGATATGGAACGCTGATTCCATTGCCATGTTTTAATGTACGTAACATAGGCTATCTGTTTGAAAACTAAAACGGCAGCGAGGATGACTACAGGCATGAGCAGATAACCTATATGGAAGTTTGCCTCAGAGCACCCGTTGCCCTTGCTTTGATAACCCTCTCTCCTCTTCTACAGTAGCTGCCCCGTCCTTGGTTTGCTGCACCTGGAAAAGGACGTTTGCACTGTCAAACAAATTGAGGGTCTCTGTGGGTTGTACCCATTCTCAGAAGATGTAATGATACGCTTTTTTTATGTGGGCCTTTTTTTTTTTTTCTTTAAACAGTAATAACAGCAGGTGGGGAGAATATCTGTTGGGGTATTAAATGACCACTGTCTGGAGAAAAGACCCATGTTATTTTGAAACAAGGCTGGAAAAAAAGCACAGGTGCACCTTGGGCCCAGGCCTACTACCACTCTGAGAACAGAGCCAAATTATTTGGAATGATTCCGGTGACAGCCCTCTGCAAGTCCATGCTTGGAGATTCCAGAAGTCTTTACAAAAACCTTTCACTGAGCTGTGGTAGTGTTGCACTCTGTGACCAGGTTTCACACAAAACCCCAGCTGGGCGTAAGTATTCCTGGGTTTATGAGACAGAAAGGAAACAGGTGGCTTGTCCCTGCTCTCACCACAAATTGGTGGCAGTGTGTGGGCTCCAGCCTTGCTAACGTTGCTCCATTGGCACCACAGCACCGCATCCTTTGGTGAAGTTGAGGTGTTAACAGCACCGGAAAGGCCTTGCCTGTGCTTCTGAGTAGTTGAATAGAGTTCAGAATACTGGCAGTAGGGGTGTCTAAAATTTTAGGCGCGTGTACTGGTATTTCCTCTCCTTAGGTGGCATAGCCTTTGACAAACTGGCTAGAGCTTATGTGACCTGGTCTTGCCCTCTGGGCTGTAGATCTGCCCCCCCCATTCCCACCCCACCCGAGGAGGGGCACTAGGATGCTGCAACACATTCACCTTCCTCATATGCAGCACAAGACGTGTCTTGCAATCATGTGGCCTAACAGCCTCTGGCAGTTAGTATGCTGAAATTTGAATACAGCTTTTTGTATTAGGCTCATGGCTTTGCAGGTAACGTGCTGTTCTTTAGCCAGGTCCTGACACCAGCCTTGATGAAATTGGTCTTTGGAAGCAGCTGTTTGCAGCTCAGTGACTGCCCCTTCCCCTCCCAAGAACAGAAGAAGCAGACAATCCGCTTCAAGTTCACATCTCCCATTCAAGGGTAAACCATTTTCCTCAGTCTGCCATACTCACTGTTTTCAGGCATGGAAGTTGAAATAATGCTTTCCCAAGAAATTAACCATTTTCCTTTCATGGCTGTTGCTACCTGTGGCTGCTGAGATCTTGATACCTGCCCCTGCATCACTGTCTGTCAGTACAGGGGCAAAAAGCACATCAGTGCTTAGACAACACGGGTCTGTCTTGCCTGCCAGAACGTCAAAAGCCTCTCAAATCTATCTTGTGACTGTTGCATGTCTTCAGTGCTGCCAGCATCTGATTTTGGAGCGGAGGAGCAGAGCCAGGAGTCTCAGAAGACAATGAAAGGAAACTGGACTGCAGCCTTGAATGAACCCGGTTTCAAAGAAGTATTCATACATCCACGGAGGATCCATCCAGCCGAATCAAACTGACTGGTTTTATCAGGGAAATAATGGAGAGGGCGAGAAATAAAGAAAGGGTGACTGTTAACAGCTGGGAAAAGGAACTGCTCGAACTAAAACGACTTTGTTAAGGAACCACAATGCAGGTGTGATTATCAGACCCTGACAAGAAAAGTATTTGTATGACATTACTTGCACTACAGATGCTGGGGTAGGACAGATTCCCACCCACCCCTGTAGTAGCCAAATACTAAGAAAGCTTAATCCTGTTGAATTAATCAAACCACTGAGGTGACTCTGGCTACTGAAAGAGTTGCTACTGTGTAAACCCTTAAAATCTGTTGCATTAGCTCTAAGCTGCTGGGAAAGTCTTAGCATAATAAACCTAGATTAACAAAGTCTAGGGCATATCCTGAGACAAACAGGTAATCAGAACGTTCCCCAGCATGCACCGAGAAAATGTGTTCAGTGCTGCAGTCAGTAGAGAAGTCAGCCGCTGCGAGGGATAAAGTTGGATGATTAGCTCTTGTAGAGGGAAGGATGCTCTATAAGGCTATTTTAGGTAGACTTAAATCTCAGCAATTTAAACTCGCTGAAAATGCAAGTAGAAGATTAATCTTTTCTATATTCTGAGGACTTATATCTGCTATAGACTACACATCTCACCAATAAAACATTAAAATGATTCCTGCCCTGCCTTGGCACACCACACAACAACCAGGAAATAGTTTCTCAGTTTTGTTCTCTGCTTTGATTTCTGGGACATACATACATGAAAATATGTTGGTAGAAACTCACTACATCCCATCACTGTTTTATCTCTTCTTGGCAAGTTTGTTTACACCTTCTTGCTATTGGTCAGTAGTTCACATCCTGGTGACCTAGCAAGCATTCAAGCAAAATACCAAGAAGGACCTCTAGCTATCACAATACCTCAGTGACCCCGATGCTTATACTGTCTGTAAAAACGTAATCTCTCACTACTGCTGTGGGAAACATCTAGTGTTACTCCCACTGTGCAGATGAAGTAGTCACATGGGGGGAAAGGGCTACATGTCACTAGAAGGTAGAAATGTGAAGCCTATATTTAAAATTGCAATCCAAACAGCCTCTGTTCAGCTGCAGCCCAAATCTGCAGGTATTGCTCCCTGGGCTTTTTTCCCTGTTGCACCTAAGCCTTCTCTGCACACCTACATTTCTGCTTCGGGGTAGGCCTGGAACGAGCCATTGAAACAACTGGACACCTGGGTCCCCTGTGCCCGTCCCCATCAGGGCCCGAGCATTCCCCTCGCAAACACTGGGCATCACCAGTGGCTGCAAACCTCACCCCATGTACGAAGAGCAGTACAAACCAGCAAGACTGGCTGCTTTCTTCGCAAAGCCTCTAGGTGGGTTGGCCACCCGTTTGCTCCGTAAGAGCCTAATTGCCTAAAACATCTTCACATAGGGAGAGTAACACAAGTTCAAGGCTTCATGGCTCCTCAGGGGGTCCCCACCTCCCAGCACTACCCCCTAACCAGTGGGAAACCTAATAGGCTGGGCCAGGGAGCATCTCCCCAGCCTCGCTCTGTCTGTCTCTGCGAAATAAAGAATAAGCAGCCAAGCGATAGGAGAGAAAGCATGAACCCATATCCTCATGGTTTAGGCAATCAGTTTGCAGAAGGAATGCTGCATTTCAGTCCCCGATGGAGGTATTTTTTTGGTGTTTTCCATTAAACAGTCAAAGGATAAAATGCAGAACAAAGCCTCAAGGTGGGAAACAGGCCCTAGGATGCCTCTCCCAGCACCCCAACCACTAGGTCTGCCCTTACACTTGCTCTCCCTCAGCTGTCTGCTCCATAATGGCACAGCTTGAACGAGAGAAGCCTCCCTCCTCCACCACCGCAGGCTCACACTGTGGTTAGGGCACTCTCTGGTGGGTGGGAGCCTGAATCTTCTGTCTGAGGAAGTCAGCAGACCCAAGCCTCCAGAGTGATGGGTATTTTGAACAATAGGCCATTTTACAAAAGGTAGCTGTTGGTCTCAACACATATTTTGGCACCTAAAGAAAAGAACAAGTCCTAGTTAGTCCTTGCTAGAAACAGATGTTGGCACCTTTCTCTGAGACAACTCAGAGCTGTGGATCCCAAGTGGAACAAGGCTCTGGTTTCCCAGCGGCAGGCAGGGGCGTACCTGCTGAGCAGGGGCAGGACATTAAGACCTGCATCTCTCACCACTGCTTCCTAGCAGCTCATCACTCATTCACTCACTAGCACGCAGACATTTTTGGTCACCAGATGTCTGCCTTCCACTGTGTCCTGTGCAGGGAGAGTGGAGACCTAGCTCTAGGACTTGGATGCCTTCTGGGTGGCTGGCACCTCTGAGTTAGGTGCTGCAGTGAAGGCAAACGAGTGGTTATTGTCTCCAGCCAGAAGCAATTTGCCTGTGGTCCTCAGGGAGGTCCGGGGCAGTGCAGAGAACTGAGCCCAGCTCTGTCGCATTCCAGTCTAAGTGCTGCAGTCATCCTACAACTATTTCAAACTTTCTCCCAGACCATTCCTTCCAGTTCCTTAATTGCTGTTGTTGCTTTTTGTATGAACCCAGTGGCTTTCGTTGTACAGATTTGCCTAAAACTACCTTAAACTGCAGAGTTAAGAAAGCATTTTATACCTTCTTTATCATTAAGCACATTCAAACACGACCACCATCTCTTTAATGAAGAATTTCTCTCCTGCTACTTCTTACTTGAATAGGGCATAATCTCTTAGAACCACAGCATCCTGCTCTCTGCCACAGAGAATATAAAATGTCTTCTTCGGGGAAGCAAGAAGGCAGCTCATTTACCCCAGCAATAAACAGATTGTGGTTTTTAAGTGTACTTATTCCAGCTGCGTAATTGTTTACATTTGTAGGTGTGCAGTCAGGATGCTAATAGTTCCCAGTGGGCTTTCAGATGGTCTTCTGAGAGACCAATCTTTTTGTGCAACCAAAATAATGAGGAAACTAAAATACAGCTTTATTAGGAAAGTTGATTTTGCACATATCTCTCAGAAATGCTACCCACACACTAGAGGCAACACTGCAGATTCTTGTAATGATATATTTCATGCCTTTTACCACCCGTGCTGAGTGTCCACAACCAAGAAAGGGAAAGTGGGACTCCAGCCTGGCTCAGGCACCGCCAGAGCAGCCAGAGCTGCGTTCCAGACGTACAGCACATTCTTCCCCCCAACACAACCCCAGAGGCTGCAGAGATGCAGGATAAAACTGAAAAAGCTTTAACTGGGCTTGCTGGCATGACTTATCTTCATTATTGCCAGTAACTCAAATCCCTATTACTTCCATACCATTCCAAGACTGCCACCTAAGGAGCTTTTTTCTGCTTCTGAGCTTCTTACACAGCAATTCAAGCCCACAGGCACACAGAGACTCTGGTGCTACTCCCGTAACAGTCCAGCTCTGCTACCCACGCAGAATTTGCATAGAAAGACTGACAGGGCTGCCATTTTGAGTGTCCTGGAAGGTCTTATCAAATAAAGAAGTAAAACAGCCTTACAACTGAACACTGTATTCAGAGGTGCTGGAGCACCTCTCCTATGAGGACAGGCTGAGAGAGTTGGGGTTGTTCAGCCTGCAGAAGAGAAGGCTCTGGGGAGACCTTATAGCAGCCTTCCAGTACCTAAAGGGGGCCTACAGGAAAGATGGGGAGGGACTCTTGATCAGGGAGTGTAGTGATAGGGCAAGGGGTAATGTCTTTAAACTGGAAGAAGGTAGATTTAGATTAGATATTAGGAAGAAATTCTTCACTCTGAGGGTGGTGAGACACTGGAACAGGTTGCCCAGGGAAGTTGTGGATGCCCCATCCCTGGAAGTGTTCAAGGCCAGGTTGGACGGGGCTTTGAGCAACCTGGGCTAGTGGAAGGTGTCCCTGGCCATGGCAGGGGGATTGGAACTAGATGATCTTTAAGGTCCCTTCCAAATCTAACCATTCTATGATTCTATGATTCAAAGTTGTAAGACATATGTGCCCCAGCTACAGCTACCCACTTTTTCTTTTTTAACCACAGTTAGCTTTGCTAAGCTGCCACATTACTCCATTTTCTTATCAAAAAGAGTTTGTATCAGTTGTCTTGTGGCAAGAGCCAACGGCATACTGGGCTGCATTAGGCAGAGCCTTGCTGAAAGGTCCAGGGAAGCGATACTTCCTCTCTACTCAGCACTGGTGAGGCCACACCTGGAGTGTTGTGTTCTCTGCTGGGGTCCCCAGTACAAAAGAGATATGCAGTTGCTGGAGGGAGTCCAGCACAGGGCCACAAAGATGATTGTGGGACTGGAGCATCCTTCATGTAAGGAGAGGCTGAGAGAGCTGGGACTGTTCAGCCTGGAGAAGGCTGAATGTCTATAAATACCTGATGGGAGGGAATGAAGAGTAGGGAGCCAGACTCTTCTCAGTAGTGTCCACTGACAATTAAAAACCATGAAATTTCATCTGAACGCAAGCAAACACTTTCTTACTGTAAGGGCGATCAAACACTGGATTGGGTTGTCCAGAGAGGTTGTGAAGCCTCCATCTGTGGAGATATTCAAAAGCTGATTGGGCATGGTCCTGGGTAACCTGGGGGCGTTGGACCAGATGATCTCAAGGGGTCTCTTCCAACCTAAATGATTCTGTTTATTATGGATGTTGAATGTATAGGTTATGTCCATTGTAAAGAATAATTAGAGGGCAAGAAATTTGAATGATTACTGAAATTTAACATACAATGTCATAAATGTAACTTAGGTATTTACTCCAAGTTAAATCAGTAAATCCAGACATGATGCTATCTGACCAGGGGGAAAAAAGGGCAAAATAAACTGTGGCTATATTTAAGCATTTGGACGGTAAAGGTTCAACAAGCTATGTGTCCTGGTTTGAGCGACACGGGACTAATTTCTCTTCTAATGCTTGGGAAAACTGTACTGTTAGAAGGCTCTAGTGTCTGAATCTGTGAAAATATTTACTTTCTAGCCAGCTATGGTGCGTGGATTTCAAGGTCTCAGTGTTTTCAAGCTTGCCAGGTGCAGGGATGAGGAGGAGCAAGACCTGGGCACTTGACCCAAGCTGGCCAACAGGATTATTTCATGCCATGAACGTCACATTCAATATAAATTAGAAAGTTTTCTGCAAAGTGCTCTCTCTCCCTTGATGGCGGCGATCCAGAGAACTTCTTGCCCTGGTGCCGGACCCCTGAGGCCTTCCCTTCCTCCTGAAGCCGTGGCACTCGCAGTGTCTGACATTTGCTGTCCACTGCTGGGAGTGCACAGCTTCCTGCTGATAGAACTGGCTGAGTATAATCCTTGTATATATGTTCTATTGCTACTGGGATCAATATTGGTTCTTTAGTGTTATCAATGCTAATTATCTAGTCTTATTTCATTAAATCTGTTTATATTTCAACCCTCAGGTTTCCTTGGTTTTTTCCCCAATTCCCCTTCCTGGGTGGGGAGGGGTCATCGGCTGATAGAATAATTGTCTAAGTGACAATAAAATTGTTGTGGGTTTCTCAGACCGTAACACTATGCTATACTGAAGAAATGGGTAACAATTTTTATCTTGATCATCGTACTGTGAACTGTCATGAATTACACGGTAAGAATTCCATAAAATGAGTACATCTCAGACACCGATAAACCAGAAAAGTAGTGTGCTGCATGTATATACATGGAAAAACTGCTTCTGCCTAGCAGCTCCACACAAGCCTGTATCTTCACCAAGGTTTCCCCCTGGTGTCAGCGACAGTAACAGTATCGCGGTTTTATCCAAAGCAGCCTAATTCTGTGCACTGAAAAGAGAACATGGTAGCGAGGGGCTGGCCGCGGCGAACTCTTGTTGGCAGGAGAAGTGTGCGTGCTGAGCTAACGTGGAACACCTCGGATGAACTCTTGGGACGTGTGCCTCTGCTCCTCCGCGTGTTAACCAGTACAGATGCCCATCTTCTTTGCCATGCCTTGGTCAAAAGTCACAGGCAGTTTGGCACGAAGCGGAATGGCCGGGTCAGGGCAGCAGGTTGGCAGGGATCCACAGGCACGGCATCGCTTCCTCGGGAAAGGCGGGTGATTTATTTCAGGGTGCCCCACGGCAGGCGCCGGCTGCCAGCGCCCTGCTACCCCGCAGCCCGGGCCCGGTCGTGACAGGAGCTCCCCCGGCCTCTCCCCGACCCAGCGGCCCGGGCCTGGTCGTGCCAGGAGCTCCCTCAGCCTCTCGCCGACCCAACGGCCCGGGCCTCGCCGCTCGCCCTGACCGGGCCGCAGCCTGCCCCCGCCCGCCGTACCCCTCCGGTACTGCTCTCCTCCCGGCCAGAAGCCGCCCTCCTAGGGCACCCTCATCCCCACAAAACCCCCCCGCAACACCTACAGCGCCCGGAACGCCGCCAGACCGGCCCCAGCGCCTACATCTCCCAGCGTGCAACGGGGCCGCCGCGGGCGCGGGGCGCGGCCGGGCCGCCGCGCGGCACGCTGGGAGTTGGAGTCGGGTGTTGGCGGTTGCGCAGCATCCGTTGGGGGCGCGCGGCGGTGTTGGTCTCTGGTAGGAACAAGGCAGCCATTGCCGCCGCGGCCGAGAAGAGCGGTTTCCTCACGGCCCGCAGGACTCAGCGCTCGGCGACGGTGAGCGGCCGCCCCTCCTTGGCTCGCTCGGTGGCGGGAGGGCCGGGGGAGAGTCGGGCGTCGAGTTGCGAGCAGGCTTCTTGCAGCCGGGCCCTGCTGCGGGGCGGGGACGGGCCCGGCCTTTCTTGTGGCGGCGCCGGGCTGAGGGGAAGGAAGCTGCGCTCGGAGGCCTCGCTGGCGCTGCTGGCCCGGGCGCTCGGCGAGGGCCGCTGGTCCTTGGGTAATGGAGGCGCGACGGCAGCAGGCCGCGGAGGACGCCGCGGTTCATCGCTGCCCCGCGGGTTTGCGGGGGGGAAGGCGGATCCCGGCGGTTTTGCTCGGAGGGATGGCTGGGAGCCGTCGGGGCTTGAAGGTGAGTGTAAAGCCGTGGCGTCCGCCGCGAAGAGGCGGAGGGGCGATCGCCACTGGATGGGTCGGCGCCTCGGTGACGGGACACCCAAGGAGAGGGTCCTCCTGCCTTGGGGAGGCGGCGAGTCTAGGGCAGCCCCCGTCCTGTCTCGACTTGCTCAAAAAGGCGAACGAGAGATGGTCTTTCGCTGCGGTCCCACGCTTCCCGAGTGCTTTTAGGCCAGCATGTTTGATCTGGGGAGCCATTAGAGAGCAAACGCGGTTTCATTGTGCTAGGAGCAACGTGTGAAGCTCTGCGACTTGCAGGTGTCGATACAGATCTCAAATCCATTGTGCTCCCTGATGTTTGAGTAAATAATGCACGGACGGATAGTTTGCACGTCCTCCGCTCTATCTGTGACAGTTTCTCAGGCAGTCTGTTCCATCCACCCCATGTTCATTTCCTTCTGTGATTCTTCACTCTTCCCCACTTTGTTTTTCTAGAACTAGGAACTAGAAGTATCGAATAGCAGTTGTGCAGTCGTTTTAATCTGTCAAATCTATGTTGTTCCCAAAATGAGTACTGTTGCCAGAGGGCCTGTTCTTACCGTGTTATAAAGTGCATGGTTATCTAAGGCTGTCCTTCCTCTGCAAAGGCCTGGCTTTCCCTAAATACCCACTGCTGGCCTTGCCGGTGTTTGTGTAGTAAGGGTGCATCGGGGAAACAATCTGTCGGAAGACTAGCTACTCTGCGAGGGAGCTGTATCAGTCCTCTGAGCTGGATTTGCATGTGGGCATAAAGATGCAGGTGTGAACACAAAGGAGGGAATAGTTACAAAGGGCAGCATAGGCTCTTGTAGGGGAAGCACAAAACTTTTCACGTGAAAACGATTGAATAGCTATCACTTCAGGTCGTGATTCGGGGACAGTTTAGGCTAATCTAAGTAAGTGCTGTCACACTTCTACTCCTTGGCCCATAAGAAGCCCTATATCCCGCCTTCCAAAGTTGTGGCACTTCTCTGATGGCACTGTGAGCCTGAGTAAAGAAGCTAATCAATAGAAACCTAATGGGTGTTAACACACAAGGTAAATCACGCTAATTCAAAATACTGCATCCAAATTGTCTTGAACTACTTTCACAGCTAATGTGATATGTTTTCTGTTTACTCTGTCTGCTTTACAGCCCAGTATTGTAATATAAGATCCCATTGTATTTCCACTCCTTAGGGCTTGGATTCTTTGTTTTTTGTATGACAGCAAGTTCATGGAGTGAGCCAAATAATTAATATTTTCCAGTTACAGGAAGTTAAAAGTTTCTAAATCACATAAACTGAAAAAGTGACATACTCAGAGTAAACAATGGAGCTTCCATAAAATATCTCAAATTATGTATTCTGGATCAGTAGATAGTTCTGAAAATCTGAATATCCAAAATAGCCTTTGCCGTTGCCATTGTTGAAATCTTCTAATAACAAAATGTTTCTTCTTCATAACTTGATAGACTGTTAGAATAAGGTATTTTATGGTTACTGCAAATCGAAATAATTTGATGACTACTGTTTATCTTTTGGATGCTAATGCAACTTTTATTGCAGCAATTCTTTCAGGTGAAAGCAAAAGGTTAAGAATGTTTTATGTTGTTATTCCAATGATTAGCATAACAGTTTTGTTCTTTTTTTAGTTAACTGCTGTTAGCCTAGTAAATTCATGTTGGAGCTTACAGTGGTTTTTTTCTCTGTGGTACAAAAGCCTTATTAGTCTAACAACAAACAAAAACATTGTTTCAAATACAAGAAGTCTTTAAGTTATATGACTAAAAAGGACAAAACTGGGAGTTCTGTCTAGGTTCTGCTAGAAGTCAGTAAGGCAGGATTTTTTCACTTGTCTGGCTATAGAGAATTGGGTTTTTAACATATATACCTGGAGGACAATAAAATCAAATCCTATTTAACCAAGATTTCTGAGATGTGAAAGTGATCTTAATCACCCTATTTTAAGTTTGTTGATCTGATAAATAGTGCAGTTTTCTTTCTTAGCATCAACCTTAAGATGAGTGGCTGCCGTGTCTTTGTTGGACACTTAAGCTCACGCGCTCGGGAACGGGATGTGGAGAAATTCTTCAAAGGATATGGACGCATACGAGAAATCCATCTAAAAAATGGATTTGGATTTGTGGTAAGTAATACCTCGTTTTCCTTTCTCTTGCTTGCAGGTACTAGCCTTGCTAGGCTGATGTCAAGGAAGGGAAGATGCTCTAGAGAATAATAGTGCCAATGGGAAATGGAAAATATTAATATATATTTCAGACGGCTTTTCAGATGCTGGGATTACAATTTCAACTGGGTTTTGCCAGGTTTTGCTCAAAATCTTGGTAATATTCTCGCTACATTAAATACATTGTCTAATCATAGTCTTCCATGGATTTAAATTTTATCCCTTATTTCTGAAGACAGTATAAATATCCTGTAATGGCATTCCAAAACTTGACAAAATCTTGACCTGGAGAAAAGTTTATACAGAACCACTTACATTCCTCTCTCACTCCTTCTAGTCTGTTTCATCATATCTCTAAATAATGGCTTGACATAAAAGCCAAAGTAGTTGGCTAAGACAACAGGTGTAGTAGGTGCTTGTTGTTGGATTTAAGCAGCACAGCTTTTAACTCTTGTGCAGCTCAAGTTACGCATATTCACCATCGATATGTGTTTACAGGGCATATGTGTCTGTCAGACTATTAAATGAAATACACAGGTTGTTGGATCTTAGTTTCCTACCAATGCTTTCTAGAGTTCTGTGCTCCTAAACTGTTGTCCAGATTTTTACAACTTTACACGTTCCCAAGTTGACTCGGGATCAGCATGTTTCTTCACTATTGTCTCCTGAGAACTGAGAATTAGCTGTTCTGCCAGACTGAGTTCAAACTGGGAAGGTTGATACTGCTTTGCACTATGGCAGGCTTATATGCCATTCGTTCTGCCAAGATCAATCCCTTGGGTGAAGCTATGGGAAAAGAACAAAAAAACAGCCTTTGCCTATACTTTAGTTTCATACAAGTATTACTTCTTGACCCCTACACGTGATTGCCCTGTGGTATGAGGTACTTCTTGTTGACTGCCAATAGGTAAATACCTGCTGGAGGTAAATGGCCGATCTAGATGTGAGCCTGAGTTTATTTAGTCTGTTCTTTCCAATTGCTGCTGTTTCTCAGTCGCCTTTCCCTGAGCGTTCCTCTGCTCTTCTTGGGCAGGGCTGTTGACTCATTCAGGAACAACTTCTGTTCAACTCCTGTACATGAGTCAGCCAGCCCTCCTTCCTCTCTTCACCGCTTCCTAGGCAGAAGCATTTTCTTTTCAAAGCTCACTAATAAGCTTGAATAATTGTCCCATGACTCTGTCTAAAAAATTTAATTGTTCTCATGATGAAGAATTTTTTCCTTACATCTGAACAAAACTTTCCCCTCCTTTGCCTGTCATCCCGTCACTGTGCACCCACATGAGGATAGCACTTCCATCATCTCTGTAACTGTAGTTTAGGTTTTGGAAGACTCTTGACGAGATCCCCTTTGAGCTGCCATTTCTTCAGGCTGAACAAACACGGCACTCTTAACCTTTCTTTGTTCTCCAATGTTCTCATCAGTTTTGGTGGCCCTCTGCTGGTCCCGCTCCAGTTTTTCAGTGTCTGTCTTGAGCTGAAGGGACCAAAACTGGACACAGTGTTCCAGGTGTGGTTTAACAAATGCCAAGTAGGGTGGAATAATCACATCCCTTGGTCTGCTGGCTGTTACTGATTGCAGCCCAGGACGCAGTTTGCTTTCATTGCAGTGAGGCCACACTGCTGACTCACACTTAGCTGACTCTCCACAAGGATTTCCATGTCCTTTTCAGCAGAGCTACACTCTGGCCACGCAGACCACAGCTTGTTCTGCTGCTTGGGATTCTATGCCAGGTCAAGACTTCACATTTGTCTTTTGTTAAAACTTGAGATTCTTGTTGGCCTAATCTTTCGGCGTACCAAGGCGTCTCTGTTGGGTGGTTTTTCCTCCTGATATATCTATGTCTCCTCCCACTTTGATGTCAGCCACAAAACTGGTGAGGGTGCACTCGGTCCTGCTATCCAGATCACTTATAGATATGTTGAATAGCATTATTCTTTGCAGTACCTCACTTGCGATGGGCTGTCAGTTCATCTTTGTTTTCAGTTATTTAAAATCTGTATTTATAAAACCTCTTACAAAACCAAGTGATTTTGATTGAACATTGTTGTAGTGTTAAAAGCATGTTTCATTGTGCTTGATTGAAATAGTTGTTTGATCTTTGAAACTAATTATATTTACTTAAATTTTGTAGATTTCAGTGCATAATATTTTCAAACTTCAGACCATAAAGCTAGTGTGTAAAGCTAGATAGACTTGTGGACGCTCAGTCTATTAGAAACTAGCTGAAATCATGGGAGTTGTAGGTCCTAACTGTTGATGCTCTTAAATGCTGGGCCTAAATGAATTTTCTCAAGATAATGTTTGCATCATCATGCAAGATGTGCGATGTTTCGCTTGGTAGTGAAATAGATTTCAGTGCAGAAGGGGTAAGATTGCTTAAGCCAGTATTGCTTCTGAAAAGCTGTTTATAGTTACTTAAATGCTTTCTTCAACTTGAGAAGCCTCTTCTCTGTTGTTCATTACTCTCAAGCTGCAGTTCCACACTGTTGGTTCAAGCAGTCCGTACCCAGCTGCTTGTTCTCACTGCTTTATTTCTTTCCTTTCTCCCCTTGCCTCACATGGTGTCACCACAGTTGTTCAGCCACATAATGAACCTACCTGGGAAGCTGATCTAGTCGAAAAATAACACTGTCTTTTTCACTCCACCTCCTGCACAAAGTGTGCTGTTTTTCATCTGGATAGGTTTCTTGACCTAGTTTCCTCCAGAGCTTTGCCAAGAACCAGTGGGCTGGATAGTGGGCAGAGGCTACTTGGGCTGACTAAAGCAGCGTTGCTGCCAAAACTGAAGCAGCAGATTCCGTTGCAACAGTATACGGAATTGCGTATTATAGCTGATCCAGACTCACAGGTAGCCAGTGTTGAAGACAGGTTTATGTTTCTTGCTTTTCTTACACAGGCACCTTTTTGCGAGACTAGTGAGCTGAATTCGCTCAGAAAAAAATCAAAAGGGCTTTTTTTTCTGGTTTACTCCTTTGTTGCCAATTCAGTAAGAACTGAATCAGCCCTAGAAGTCTTCAGAGGGTTTTGGGAGTGTGCAGCTCTCCTGCTTTTGGTTGCAGTTGATCAGCTTGTGCTGTTATATCCGATTTCCCTGTATGTAGGGCTGTGTTTTAAACTGTATGCCTTGAAGTAATCCCCGCACTGCTCTCCCAAAAAGTATTTTAAAAATTTCTGTAATAAACCTCATCATTTATTTAACTTATTTTGTATAGGTCCTGCAAATAGTTACACTGAAACAACTGAGGGAGGCAAAAGGAGTTTGCTAGTTGGAGGGAGAAGAAATGGTCGTGAATGGGAACATCGTGGCTTTTCAGTCTTAAATGTACTAGGAATTTGCTTCCTTGTTCAAAGTTCTGGCTGACGCTTGCTGCAGAAATATAAAATTTATAAAGACAATGTGTTTTCTAGCATTTGAATGTACTATGAGGGGAAAATACATTTTTATTCCTATTTTCTTTCTAGGAATTCGAAGACCACAGGGATGCTGATGATGCAATTTATGAACTAAATGGTAAAGAGTTGTGTGATGAAAGGTAAGCTTGATACCATAATTTCATTTACGAACAGCAAAAGTGCTTTGCATCCAAATACAGTGCATTACCTCGTGCTCTGACACCTGTTTCTTGTGGCTCTGTGGTGGGATACACTTCCATAGCTTTAGATAAAGAGATTAATTGGGATCCTGGCTACAGTCTTACATAAGGCAAAGATAGTTTGGGTCTGGAGGGAGGAGTGGTTTGGAGCAGGGCTGACTGGTTCTTCAGTTGCACTTATTTCTCCTTCAAAGCTGACTCAAGGTCTTGTCACTAGAAATATTAGTAAAAGTGAATTGAACTTGTTTATTTATCTGTTAGCTTCAGAAAATAAGCTGATGATAGCCTTTCATTATTTGAAGTGTTGCCCTTTAGTTTGCAACAATGTGGAGTATAGTCACTGTGTGTTACAGTAATTTATATTTTGATTGTGGAAGTTGAGTTTAGGTCATTAGGTTGTTGTTACTTACTTTGGTACTCTTTTCCCTCTGTGATTACTCTTGGGCTCTGGTTGAGCAAATTCAATTGTTTCAATCTGAATTACAGACCCATGACAATTTTCACGAAGATCTGAGGGAGATGAATGAGACAAGAGAATACCACTGTTCTGGCTCTTTAAGAAATGCCAGTGACTGTGTTATAAATCATGGCTTGCAAGGGCAAGATAATTCTTGTTTGTGCACATGTGCTTCCAGTTGCGAAAGATTTAAGTCAGTGTCAAATATTTAAAGTTTGTGTTTTATTTTTTGTTTGCTTTTTTTGTTTTGTTCCTATCATAAGGGTCACAATTGAGCATGCTCGAGCCCGAAGAGGAAGGGGCAGATTCCCACAACGGTTCAGTTATTACCAGTCGCAGAGTGGATCTAGGTAGGTGGTCTGGACTCTGTTTCCTACAAACAGAAAAACTGCAGAACTGTAGTGCAATATTGTTTTCTTCTTGTGGTTGGAGTTAGGGATCCAGCTCCGTTTCCTTGTATAGCTTCACGAAAAAAGTTTTACGTTCTCGAACCGTCGAGGTTCATTACTATTATTTACCTCCTCTGGCTGGGAGAATGTGGATTTTAAAGCAGTTTAACTGGCTCACAGAGGTTCACAAACCTGTTGTGAAATGCTCCCTCTCCATGTTGCAGCCACTACATTGGTCTTGCTTCCTACTGTTGTGTAAATGATATGAAGGAGTAATACTGCAGTTGGATTGGCTGTTTTTAACGCTAAATCAAGAAAAATACCAGAGCTTCTCTGTTGAGGCTTTTGTCATTAAACTGAACTTACAGGCTAAGTAGAATTATTGTAGAGCAGTAGTAGTTCAAGGTATTTACTGTCTAACCAAGCTTTTACATTTCCAGTTGTATGGTTATCAAAATGCTTACTTCAGCACAGCGTACAAGAGGAACTGTATTTGAGAAACAGTGCTAGGGCATAAGATACTAACATGTGCAGAAGTGTTTAAATACCAATCGACTAAGTTTGCTGACCGAGCAGGTGCCTTGCAGAAGGAGAGCCTCTGTCTGATGATGGAATCTGAAAAACAGGATGTAGCTCATATCTAGGATGCCTGTAGTGGACATACAGTATTTGTGGAGGTGTTCACTTTCAGTGATTTGAGCCAGTGGTGAACCTTGTGCTAACTTGCAGTGGAGTTTGTGAAAGTTCTGGAGATTTGCATATATTCCACCAAACAACTACATGTTACATCTTTGTACTTTGTATCTACCTGTGATGTAAATATGTATGGAATAATTTACTCTGTAGAGACATTTATAGCCGTGGCCTGTGCAAAGTACAGTTTGGAAGAAAGACAAAGACTTAACTTACATAAACGTCTGCATTTGTTTCAAAGTCAGAATTGCTGCCAGTTACAAAGCAGTGTCTGGAACATCTAATTTGCATATGCAAGTATGCTAATTAGATTATTTTTTCTTTAGTGGCAGTAACCTTGATGCGGTATAATTGGTCCGAGGTCCAGGCTAAAAGTGGACTTTTAAAGTAGGAAGTGTGATTGAAGGTCGTGGGCATCTGACGTTGTAGTCATGTTCATGACGTCAGACTGCCGATGCCAGACAGGAAGAGACTGCCGTTTGCAATAATGGAAAAATGAGACTCAGCCTGCCAGTTTTGGGACTCTGGGACCTCTGTTTAAATGCCTGGAAGATCTGGATGTTCTGAAAAAAATTGGGACACTTTGAGGTATGCACTGAAATGAAATTGCCTATGCTTCAGTGTACAAATCAATACGCACAATTTAGGATTATGTTTCTATGGGAGGAGAAGATGAGAATAATTTTCTCTAAGGTCGGTGTTCTTGATTCTTGAATCTTTTTGTAGTAATACAAAGTAGTGCCATTGTTAGAATCCTGCATTACTTATGGAAAAAGGTATGCCAACCTTTTCATAGTTCTCAGATCCATTTGGATTCAGAATGACTAGGACTGGGAACGGAAATGACCTGCAAGGGCAGTATTATCTCCAGATGTTTTACTCTTCTGTATGACATTTTCAAGCCACATTTTCATTTTTGAGAGGGTCTTCAATTTTTGGTTAAGTGAAAAAAATTGGTTTTCATTCAGGAACTGTAAACTGCCAAAGTTATTTCAGGGCAACCAGTTACCTAGCTCTCATTTTACTAAAATAAGAATATTTCTACCCACAAAAATATCTAATATAGGTCATGGTGACATTTATAAATATCAACAAGTGATTTGGAATTTAGAAGCATGAACTAAGATGCCTTTAAATTGTGCCTTCTGTCTCCCTGACATGAAGCAGAATTTATCCTACCAACTTTTAAAAAAAAAATAAAAAAATCAAATTGCCCTTTACATGAATATCCTCCAGAACCGTATGTGTGAGCCAAGCCTGTCAAATACCAAAATTAAACTCATTCTCTTTACATTTCTTTCATTCTCCTAGGCACTTGTTTCAGTGTATCTAGAAAAAATGGCAGCTATATTGACTGCCTTGATGTAAAGTTCTTCATCAAAATCCCTTTTAATCCCCTTGTAGCAGCTGTCTTCTTGTAGTGGACTCTTAAATATATTCTTGACTAGGGAGAATCAAATCTGCAGTCCAGCAACAAGGAAAACACTTAAATCTCACAGAAACTATAGAAAACATGAGATTTCTTAAGTTCTAAATGCCTTACACTGGAGACTTTTTCCTTTTTTTTCCCCTCTGAACTCTTCTAGCCGGTATGGACCTCCTGTTCGTACTGAACATAGGATCATTGTTGAGAACCTTTCATCCCGTATCAGCTGGCAGGTGAGTTAACATCTTGTCTTCTTTTTTTACACTTTATTTTCCTACTCTCTAAGTAAACTGCTCTCAGCCTCATTTCTTAATAAAGCCATCATAAATATTTAACCTGAATAAAAAAAATAAGCATTTTTGCTTTTTAGTTTCAGTGATTGTTAAAAACTAGGGTTCAAACACTTGAAAAAGTCTTTTGGTTTCACAGCTGAGCATATAGTTCTATAACTAGATTTTGTAGTTGGGAACTGATTCTTGCTTACTTGTGTTTACCAACTGATAAAATTTCCAAAGACTCTAGATTCTTTCTAAATTATTGAAGCATAGCATCCATTCAAACTATGTCATCCTTTTGTATTGTTACAGTTGGAAATGCATGCCTTTGTCTTGAGTGAAATTTGTGGTCTTATGTTCTGCAAAATGTTTTTGTGACACGATGCATGATTGAGAAGTCTGGCAATACATCATTAATACAGGGAATCTTAAGAAAGCTACTGTGTAAAGTATGCTTACTGTAGATATTTTTTAAAAACCCAGACTTCCAGTAGTTGTATTTTGAAGCTTTCTTACCACCTTTCTTACTTATTTTTTTTCACCTCTTGCTGATGTTTTGCTAATTTTTAGCTGGCTTTTAACAGAATAACTATATAATCAATTCCTTTAGTTGTATTCTGCGTAGTATACAGTCTATAGAAAGTTTATTTTTTAAGGGCATAGCAACAGATGCTGTTTACAAAACATGACTGAATAGTGGAGTTCAGTCCTGTTTATTAACCTTTATATTCTTTGAATAAAGAGACTTTAATTACTGTACTGAAAGACAGAGAACACCACGTTGAATGTTCAAAGCCTTGGTCTTGCAGCTAAATCCACATGAGGAGGCTATTTGGCTTGCCTGGAACTCCACTGATGTGTTTCATAAGAGCTTGGGTACAATCCATGCAGATAAACGGTTGAACTACGTTTGTTTATCTTCTGCATGACAGGTTCAAAAGGTTCATAAGTGTACGGTTGTATTAATTATTGAATAACTAAAAAAACAACTTCTGAGTTGATGTGATGAGCGAGTAGATTTCATCTGAATATCTTCTGGGTATGCTATGCAATTATGTATATGAAGAGATTGCTTTAAAACACAGGGCTTGGAAACAACAGTAGGGACCAGAGAAGTAAGCAAGAATAGAGTATTGAGGAGAGTAAATCCTGTAATGCTGTTTAGTGTTAAATTCATAACTTGAAAAAAAAATATTTAACATTTCTGTAGTTTTCTTGTGAATATTTATAATGGCTTTATGTGTACTTACCGTTTTAGACTGAAGCCCACCCAATTCAGATTTCATACTGATCAATCTTAAGGATTCTAATTAAATGTTTTAATGACTCTCTTAAATATGTGATAAGTTAGCATAAGAGACTTTACTTCTTAATACCTGCCTAAATAGAAATTGTTTGAAGCTAAAATCCATATGCGAGCCTCATTTAGTTCTGAAGCTGTACTGCTTTGATACTGACTGTAGTGTTTTAACTTCTTTCAACTGTGCTGCTTACACAACAAATTAAAATGGCTAACATATTAACAGTAGTGGCATTACCTTCCTTTCTAATCCCTAAGCTTTTAGCAAGCACAATCAATATGGAACCTTGCTTTAAAATTCAGGTGCATAATTTCATCTTTGGTGTTTGCAGATCTCCATGCTTTGAGAACTTCTGTCTCCTTTAAAAGTTACTGTGTTGGGATATTTAATAATTAAAAAAAAAACAAACCCAAAACCAACAAAAAATGCCACAAATAAAATTTGCATTCAGATCAGTTTCCTCAAATTGTTGACTCTATTGTTAACAGATAATCTCATATCTAAGTAGTAGACAAACTGTCAGAATTCTCCTTATTTTAGCAAACATCTATTTCTGCATGTTCAGAGCTTTCCAACCACCCTCATTAGTTCTTCAGTATCTTTGAATTTTCAAGTGGTTGGGAAAGTAGATCTGTGTTACATCAAGATGTAATTTTTAATATGTGTTTTTCCTATTTATGGTTGTCCCACAACTTGTTTTCCTTTGCTGCTAAGGACAACCGGGTATTCTTGTGCTGTTTAAAGTGAACCAGAACAGTAAACTTAGGATAAAATTTGACTGTTCCACTGATTTCTGTTAAGTAAAAACAGATCACTTTAAAACATTCCCCTGTTAATAGTAAATACTCTGTTGAGCTTGTATAACACATGCACACTTACTCTCTTTTGAGCAATAGTGTCAGCATGTTAATCGTGTTGACATTGCTATTACAAATGATATTTCATGGTGGTGATCCTTAGTATTCAGCGTATAGTGTGGCAAGTCTGTGGGGGCCTCAATTTTAAAGCCTAAAGTTACTGAATTAGAAAATAATTGTGTAGATTAACATTTTCTAACTTCCTTTTGACTTACCAGTCCTGGTCTGGTTAAGCTGTCATTGACTTGGGCAGAGCCAAAATTTTGTTCTTCCATCTCTAAATTGTGGTAAACATACTGAGGTTGAAGTATTACTTTTAATGGTGCTGTGGGGCCCATTTTTCATTTGCTGTTAAAGTTTCTTTGTGTTAAGCACATGTGAAACATGGAAAATACCTATGAGTTTGCATATGCCAATTTTTAGAATAAAACTATTGAATGTTAATTAAAATATTAGATAAAATTAAATCTTCTTATAGTCTGTGGCAAGTGTTCTAAAGTTTTTCTTGGCTTTTTCTTTTGTAGTCTTTCCTTTCTTAAGCATATTTCTAACCAAGTGCGTTTTGAACCTCTTCTAACAACCTTGATTTGGTTAACCCTCATTTTTCTTGTGTGGAGGAAAAAGAACCAAAGATTTGGGGGTTTTCTAGTGGCTGGAATTCTAGGGTTTGGCCTGTTCTGAATTTTCCTTTTGGTTCCTATGACACTCCTGTTTTTTGGCGATCTAGATCTTGGTTTGCCTGGGTTTGATCTCGATTGGCTAGCACAGATCATCCTCGGGTTCTTTAGCCACTTCTGGAGACTATGTCCAGTGCTTTCAGGGCCTCTGGTACCTCCGTGAAGCATATTGCTATGAGCCATCACTCTGCCTTTCTCATGTAAGAGAGTTCCTCTTGGCCAGCTAGGTATTGGACAAGCAACTCTTTGCTTAAGGTACCTTCTTATATCATCTGCCACTTGTGGCATGTTGCGGTAAGTAGTCTGGGACTATAAAATACCAGATACTGTTTGGTAAAAGTACTGCTTTAACTTATACAAATGTTTAGCATTTTAGTGACCTTTTACATTATTTGTTTGTACTTTATCCTGTTGCTGAGCAAGTAATTTTACAGTGTCTGCATGTTTAGCCTCTATTAAGTTAAATACAAGGGTGTCTATTGACGTGGCACTGTAGTGTGACAGATATTCAAGTGAAATATAAGAATTTTTTTCCCATGTAAAATTATTAATTATATAGTAATTACACCTGTTTGCTTCTAATTTTGCTGTGAAGTTGGGGGAGGTGAGCATATGGAATGAGTTTGCACATACCGGATTGGTATTTAACTGGGGTGTTAATGATTATAGTCAGTAATAAAAATTTGCATTTAATACTACATTGCTTTTCATCTCGTATAGTTCTGATTTGAGTGCATATGTATTTTAAGTGTTTTCATAACAGCTGGTTTGGGGATGCAGGATTATTTTAAAAGCAGTATTTTACTCGCTGTAGCTGTAAAAGTGAGGGATTCTTTCTATATGCAGCTGCTATTACATAGGCTGAGTTTCAGAAACTTTTTTCTAAATTAAATGTATTTGTAGAAAAACATAAAAGCATTAAGCAGTTTTAGCAGAGAAAGCTTTAGGGGGTATTACATACTGCTAGCTGACTCGTTTGTGTCCTTTTTAAGGCTAAAATGTTAACTTTTGCTGCAGGACTTGAAAGACGTAATGAGAAAGGCAGGGGAGGTCACCTACGTGGATGCACATAGAAACAACAGGAATGAAGGGTAAGTTAATTTTGGGTCCAAATCTGTATGGTAACTGAAACTGTTAAAGGCAAGATTATCCTTGTAATATAAAATAAATGAAACATAAACCTATGGTGTGGCTTAGATGCTGAAATTTCTCCAATTAAAAAAAAAAAAAAAATGCTGTCAGTAAGTAGGAGTTCAGAAGTGGTATTGAACTCAGTCTCTCCTCCCTACCATGAAAACAATGTCAAGCCAGAAGAAGGAGGCAGAAAACCTTTCAACAGTTGGGTTCTGCTGTCTTGAACTTAGAGTTATTTATGTATAATCATTTATGATCTAATTCTGACTCCTGAGGCTAGAATATCTCCTGTCTGGCTTCTTTGCACTGCTTCAACAAAGTCATGGGAAATGAACATAACCAACCTCCATAAGGACTACCTAACTGCCTGCTCTCCATTCTTAATTCTGCAGACTACAAAGGTCCTGCATGACAAAGCAGGAGAGAGGGAATTATGAATGGAGTGTCTGTGCTGGCCAAACAGTGCTCTAGCGCCACTGCAAACCAATGTAACTTAGACTTTTTGTGAGGGGGAAACAGCTAAAAAAAAACAAAGATAGGATTTTTCTATTCACTGTTAAAAATCTAAATAGGGCAGGAGAGTCTGCAAGTTTATTTTGTTTCTTGGACAGCTTTAGAATGCAATTTAGTGGAGGACTAAAAGTTATTTCCTCAGCTGGTGTAGGTTTGTGTAGCTTCCTGGATTTTTTCCATCTCATTGCAGATGAGAGTTTTGGGAAGGTTTAAGAAAATGTAAAAGCTGTGGATGGCTAGGACTGTTAGTGTCATATTTTCCCGTTAACCAAGTCAGAAATTAGCTTTTGGAAGATAAAGCGTCAAGCTGTGAATCAACAGATTGAAAAAGGCCCAAACTTGTTCTTGCTTTTTCAGTTTCACTGAAACTTTCTTTTTTTGGTCTTTCCTGATGGTATACAGGGTTGTGGAATTTGCATCTTACAGTGATATGAAGAGCGCACTGGAAAAACTGGATGGCACTGAGCTGAATGGGCGCAGAATTAAACTGACTGAAGATCATAGAAGGCATAGGTATGTCACCTGACCTGATAAAATTCTGCTGAGGGCATGGATTTGGGTAGTATCGATGCCAAAGTTTTATTATCTAATTCTTTGGCCCCAAGCTAAATATCATAGCACAGAACTATTTTCTAGCAGTGTAAACAGATTTAGATAAGAACTAACTTGCTGAAAATAAGGTAAATAGAACACTGTTGGACGACAGTAAGGAGAAATTTTTTTTTAAAGATAAAACTTTATAGCTAAATGAAAGGACTTTTTGAAAAAGGAATTTTGTTATTAATATAACTTTAATTTAATGGAAAGCTGCTTCACAGACCTGTGAAATGTCTCTCAAATAGTTGTGAAAGCCAACCTTTTCATGAGAATAAAAGAAAAACAGTTAGCTTGCTTGCATTATTCCCAAAGCAGTTCTGCCATTTAGTCATTAAAAAAACCTGTTAGCTGCAGCTCTTTCACTGTCTGTCTTAAAAATAAATCAATTTCTTGTCATTAAAAAAGGGATGCATAACTAGATAAAGTGTTAAACTCTCAAGCCTTAAAGTGTACTGGTGTTCCATCCCTTTAGAGACTTTTTTAGCATCTTGAAAGAAACACTAACTAATTTCCATGGGTGTTCCTAGAGAGAATAAATACCACAAGTATGAATTTTCATTTCTGTGCTTTTCTTGATAAATGGCTAAAGAATTGTCTGCTCCTGGGGCAGGGGGAGGCATCTTTTATCAGATAAGTCATATTTTGCCAAGGTAGCAGAGAACATCAAGGCTAGCAGTTCCTGCTCTCCTTGGCCTAAGAAGATACTATGATGGAGCATAACGGAAATCTAGCAGTACTCTGAAATAACTGAATGCTGTGCATAGTGCGTTCAGATGGATGTGCTGTGCATACAAAGTAGTTGAGAATTTAAATTGAGTATTCTAAATTTAGTAGGAGGTGAGACTACAGCTCTTAATTGTGTTTCTCTAGAAGCAGATCTCGATCAAGGAGTTACTCAAGATCTCGCAGCAGGTCCAGGTCTACAGGATCTTCCAGATCGGACAGCCGGTCCAGGTCCAGGTCAAGATCAAGGTCCAGGTCCAGGTCCAGGTCTCGCTCTCGATCCCGGTCCCGATCTCGATCCCGGTCCCGTTCTCGCAGTCGTACACCTAAAAAGAGTTACTCCCAGAAGAGCCACCGCTCCAGCTTGCTAGCTTCTTCCCCATCTCCCTCTTCTTCTAAAAGAAAATCTCGTTCTAGGTCGAGCTCTGCTCATAGCCGTAGTTAACTTGCTCTTAGAGATGTATTAATGCATTTGATTTGATTCAAGTTTCTTGAAGACTTGAGGCAAATTATACATGAGAACTGGGAGGGGAAGAGTTAACATGATGAAAGGGTAACCTCCTCTTACATTGCCAAAGTGCCTGTCATCAAATAGGCCATCTCTGTGAGGAGGGGCTGTCAGCTTTCTCCTTTCAGTGAAGTCTGGAGTGGGAAGTCTTTTTTTATGTTTTTTTTCCCTGCTATTAGTAAACATTTCTATCATAGATATATTATGTACACATAATGCTGAGGTAATGGGATGAGACAATATGCTGCTTTCTCCCTCTCTTGCCCACCCACTTTCCCCTCCACCTCCAAGGCCTTTGACTTCCAAAATACTACGTTAAGCTTTTGTCCTTGGTATTAAGTCCGAGAACAGGAAGTATAGATTTTACTCCTTTAAGGTTCTATGGCTGCTTTTCTGTGTGAGAATGAATGGACCAGCTGAATTTAGTTTAGAGTTCACTTTTTTCCCCATTGCTTGGCTGACCAGGCTGTTTTAAGTTCCAGCTTTAAATGACCTTGATAATATGCTTAATTTGCAACAGACTTTCAGGAATACACATTGGTCAGTTGAATATTGCTCATTTGGATAGTGAATCAATACAATGTTAACCAGTAATGAAAGCTGGAATTCCCTGTTAAAATGAGACATCCCATCCAGATGTCAGGATTATTGGGAATCCATGATACTAATTTTCCAGTAATTCACTAGTATGTGGTATTGTATGTAGAGGCCTTATTTGACAGGTGACTCCATAAAACTGCACAGAAATGTCAATATGCATGTCCATGTTTTTGATGTTTATAAAAGCGACACAGCTTTCATACCCAAAAGTATGATACTGAATAATCTGTGTATGACTAGCAATAGTCTTGATGGAAAGGAAGGTTATTTTAGTAATGACAGCAGCAAAAATCCCAGGAAAAGTATAGTCAGTTGTGACAGGAAATGTTAATCATGTTAAAGCATAAAGAGGATAATTTCTTTAAATCTCCTGAATGCACAGCTGTTTTGATTAATAGAAATTTCCACTGCAAATACTGTTCGTTCTTATAATAATTTGGAATTAGATATTTTTTTTTAACTTCTGTATTGTTAAAGAAGGGAAACATTTTTTGAAAAATATGTAAATTAATCCCAAAGTCTTATGTGTGTTTAAATGTACCATTCCTAATAAAATAAAACTTTTTTCTGGCTTACTTTGCAGTTTTATTTAGTAATGTTACTGTTGCTGTCATTCACTTCGTGCAGTCTTGCAAACATGATCACAAGGAAATTTATTTGAAGGTGTACCTATATGGAAGCAAGCAAAATGTAAACTAGAAACCAGTTATGGCACGTAAGTAACCAGATGCTGACTAGGAGGAGGACGGGGTAGGATTTTACTGTCATGGCCATTAGTGGCTGTTTGCATGGATGGCAAATAGTAGTCTTTATCCAGTCCTTGCAGACAGATTTGTGTGACACCTTGTCCACCAGTTCAGTAGAAGAACCAAATAGCTGTAGGTGTTGGAATCTTCTTATAGGTAAAATCATTTTGTCACTTTTGAAATACGGTTCCAGAGATTCTTATATTGCTCACACTACTTCTGTGCATCTAAGGCTTCAAGGCCTTTCTGTAGAGCAAATTACTGCTAATCATGATCTTCGCATGTTTGGCTTGGTGTGATCTGAATATGCTAGCAGTTCAGAAAGAACGCAAGGAACACATAGGAATCTGCAGAGGAACCTTACCAGGTACGACTGGGAAAGCTGGGATATGCTCAGCTGTGTTAAATGTCAGTGTTGTTTGCTCTGGTAAATTTGTTACACTACCAAAAAAACTCCCAACAATGTCCACTGCTTAGCCTAGGACCTTTAAGATTGGCAAATGCAATATCAGACACCTTGTACGCTTCTGACCACAGCATGCTTACCTTGCAAATAGTTTAAATATAGAGGTAACGTAGATCTTGTGAATTTTATTAGTTCTTGATTCTTTATTGTACAGCGTCATTTCCCTTCCATAATTTTCTGTTGATTCCATCAGCAGTGGCATTAGTAAGATGAATATAGACCAAAGAACCAGCCTCCCCTTTCCCCCCAAATACCTTGAGGTTATAAGTAAGCTTATAATTGCTGTTGTGATGGCAGCCTTAAATACGTACAGCTTATTTCTGAACCTAAAGCCTGGTCTACCCATAGATTTGTGTTGCTATTAATACTGGTTAGAAGTACATAATTTTTTTTAACTTACTTTAAATGGTATGATTGAACTGATAGTGGTTTAGTGTAGAAACACCTAGGACTATTTCTTTTCTATGTTGGCTTAGTAGTGGTTTAAACATCTTTGCCAGCACAGCTGCATCCAAGTTCACTGTAGTACTGGTTTCTAAATGTAGCAACAGGTAACTAAGGACTGCAGATTGTAGGGTGGTGTTACCAATGCAATGTGACATGATGGAAATAGACCTCTCACTAATTTTTTTACATGTTTTTCAAGGTGGCAAGCAGTGGCTCTTTGTTCCCCTAAGATATATAGAGGTGTTCAGGTGAGGAAAAGGTGAGCTTTTGAAATACTAAGAATATAAAATCTGATCTTTCTGTAGGCAAAGATTTGTTTATGGTAGATGTGAACTTGGCAGCTTTCTCTATATTTATTTGAAGGGCAAGGATAGGAATCTTTAGCAGCTAAAACCAGTTTCCTTAAAGGAGAGGTCGAGTCCCTGGTTACTCAGCTCTTAGTTGTTTCTTTTGGTATTCATTTAGGTGCCTGTAGAAATAATGGATTTTGAAGCCCAAAAATTGTGTACATTACTTTTTTTCCATGGCTTTTGCTGTGTCAGAAAAGCTTAAGCCCTTAAAATGTAAGTGGGGGAGAAGGCAGAAGGGTGATATGATTCCTGCTGCCCTGCCCCCCCCCCCCCCCCCCCCCC
>VFFE01005258.1:0-85146 GCA_008921705.1 Burhinus oedicnemus
GGGGAGGGGGGAACCCCCCCCCCCCTCCTCTATTTACGGGCTGATGGAAGCAAGGCGGCAGCGGGCACCCCGCCGGCTAGGGCCGAGGGCGCCAGCCGCAGCCCCGCGGGCAGCCGCCCCCGCTCCGCAGCCCCGCGCCCGGCCCGTTCCCTCCTCACCGGCGCCGCCCCCGGCAGGGGCCGCAGCGGGGTGCGCGCCCCGTGCCGGAAGACCACCTGCACCAGCTTCAGCTCCAGGTCCTGCCGCTCCCTGCCGCCGTCCTGGGCGGCGGCGGTGGCCGCCGCTGCCCGCCGCCGCTGCGCCCACAGGGCCAGGCCGCCCAGGAGGCTCAGACGGGCCCCCCAGCCCATGGCGGCGGCGCTGCCACTGCCGGCACCCGGCGGCGCGGGGGCCGACGGGAAGCGGAGTCCCCACGCGGGCCCCGAGTCACTGCGGTGTGCCGGCGGCGGACTACGCTTCCCAGCAGGCACCGCGCCGCGGGGCGGGGCGGGCTGGCGGGGAAGCTGCCATGCGCATGCGTGCGGGGCTGGGCGTGGCCCGAGGGGCGGGCCCGGGGGAGGGTGAGGCCTGCGGCGGCTCCGCCCCGGGGCCGCCCGGCAGCCGCGGCCGCCGGCGCGGTGGAGCAGCGGGAAGGCGCTGGCGGCTCCTACGCCGCCTCGAGGGGGGCAGCAGCGGTACCGCCCTGCAGCCCTCCTGCCTGCCGCTGCCGTCTCTGCCCTCTCTCTTTTATTCCGTTTTTCCGTGGGGAGGCGGCCGCTCCCCGTGGGCTCACGCAGCGCGTGCGCCTGGAGCGTCCCGGCAGGGAGAAGTCCGCGCAGGCTCATAGAACAGTTTGGGTTGGAAGGGACCTTAATAGGTCACCTAGTCCAACCTCCCCTGCCTTGTGCAGGGACATCTCCACCTAGACCAGGTTGCTCCAAGCCCTGTCCCGCCTGGGCTTGAACACTGCCAGGGATGGGGCATCTACCACCTCCCTGGGCAACCTGTGCTAGTGGTTCACCACCCTCATTGGAGAAAATTTCTTCCTCCTATCTAGTCTAAATCTTCCCTATTTTAGTTTAAAACCATTAGCCCTTGTCCTGTCGCAACAGGCCCTGCTAAAAAGTTTGTCTTGATCTTTCCTGTAGGCCCCTTTCAGACACTGGAAGGCTGCTATAAGGTCTCCCTGGAGCCTTCTCTTCTCCAGGCTGAACAACCCCAACTCTCTCAGCCTGTCCTCATAGCAGAGGTGCTCCAGCATCTTTGTGGCCCTCCTCTGGACCCGCTCCAGCAGGTCCATGTCCTTCTTATCTTGGGTGCCCCAGAGCTGGATGCAGTACTCCAGGTGGGGTCTCACAGGAGTGGAGCAGAGGGGCAGGATCACCTCCCTCACCCTGCTGGCCACACTTCTGTTGCTGCAGCCCAGGAATATGGTTGGCTTTTGGGCTGTGAAAAAACCTTCTGCAGTTATATTTTCTTCCAACTTTTCCCTCTGAAGGCACATTCGGCCACCAGAGTGGTGTGTTTAGGTGGAAGAGCCTGCGCTGGTCCTTATCGGTGCATGGAATTTAGTAGAGAGGGAAGAGCCTGTGAGAAGGGAGAGAGTCCCTGTGCTCCTCCCCATCTGGCTGCTTGCACCCTTCTGTTAACAGCCATTGATTAGGAAGGAAAATTCGTGGAGGGGAGGATGCTGCGTTCAGCTCAAGTCTAACATGGGCCAGTCACCTGTACGCAGCGCTTTGGTCTTTTAGTCTGCCTGTGTGAATGTTTCATGAGCAACAGGAGAAATTTTCCTTCCATTCATATCTTAATGGCAACTTTTTGCTGACCGAGAGAACAGCTTCTTAACCCTGTAGCTTGTTTCCGTCCCCACCTGTACTCGGTCACCCCGTTAACCTCGCTAGCAAAGGTTTGCAGTTGGTGCGACCTGTGGTGCTGGCATTTTGGTTGTTGTTGTTTAAATGAGGGCTTTTTCCACTGCGAGTTTGCTAAACAAGGACTTTTTCAGTTTGGATGCCGAGGTGCAGACACCTCGGGAAGGGAGCAGTGGGCCTTGACCTAGTCTTATCTGGCCTCTCATTCCCACCACGGCTTTGGGAACTGACACAACGCTGACATTGCGAGGGCTGGAGACGAGCTGCAGCAGTGAGGCGGGTGAAGGCATGGCCCCACCATGTGGGTAGCCTGATGTCACCCGGAGGGGTTCAGGGTTGTTTGTAGCATTGGAGCTGCCTCTTGGCACCCTCCGGCAGCACTCGGCAAAGCTGTCCCAGGGTGAATATGAACCTAGTGCCTGGAGGTGCATGTTCCGCTCCTTGTTTCTTCAAACCGTTTCTTCTCCTTTCCTGGCAATGATGTGGAGGACCAGCGCATCTGTAAAAAATAACTCTTAAATGCTATTTACCATGTTTTTAGCATAGTGGCTAATAACTTTGATATATGTGAAAGCTACAGAGCTGTGCATCCATAAAGCCTTTCTTGGACATTATAAAGCAATTGACAGGTTCCTCACTCCTTGATTCCTATGAACCTTCTGGTTCAAGACTTGGTGGTGATGTCACTCTTGCATAAGTTGTTTTTTTATCACGGAATAAGCAGTTTGCTTGTTCCTTAGACTGCATCTGCTTGACTTACATTTATTAGGGATTCCTGTGTTCCCCACTTGCCTGTCATCCTGCCTCCTTATGGATGTTATGAGCCCTAGTATTCCTTTTCCTGTAGGCTTGGGTCTCTACTTCACCCAGGACATCTTTTATCCTCTCCCTTTCTTCCCACTTGTGCTGATGGCTCTTGGTGCCCTCCTTTCCCTTGTTACCCTTGTCCTCTCTGTCTCACCCCTGTTTCTCTTTAATCTTTCAGGGTACTAACATTTTAAAACTCTCCAAGGAAATCAGGAAAAGTTTTATAGAAATTTGGGGTGTCGATGGAAGCTAGCAAACAGTTATTTTACTGTCTCTTTTACTGTTCTTTAATTTCCCCATAAATAATTGCAGACCTGACTACACTGCATTCACTATTTCCCTCTTTCCCAATTTCCTGTTTGGAAGCAGGCGCTGTCTGTTGGGAGCTGGAGCACCCCCTGAAATGCTGGAACTGGTGGACAGTGACCTTTGAAAGGTAGCACACCAGAAAAATGCCATGGACACTGGGCAAGAGAGGGTGTCTACAGTAAATGAGGCCTCCAGGAAAGCTGCCGAGTGGAGATTGCTGCAGTGTGGTGTTGGTGTCTCTGGGGCCTCATGAAGTGCCTACAGTTCATTACAAGGGTAGAGGAGTCCCATCTGTGCTTTGTTGCTGCCCTAGTCCGGAGCATCCCTTCTTCTGGGGAGGGTCTTGCCTCTGTTTCTAAGAATTTGATTTTCTGCTTGTTCTGAAGTGTGCAGGTCTGTTGCCTGCCTGGACTCTGAGCTTTCTGGTATCTGTATGTTTCCTGAGCTCTTCCTTTGATCTGTTGCCGATGGCATGCCCTGGGTGACACAGAGGGTGAACGTCAGAAAGCCATACCTGACACTTTAACACTAGGGCTGACATGACGGTGGCTGGCCTGGCATCAGCAGCCCTCTACACCAGCAGAGACCCTTTGCTTGGCCCCACTGAATTCAAAAGCACCTATAGTGGGTGCTGGCAGCCTGTAGGCTGCCTGTGCTGTCTGGGGCCAGCTGGGACAGTGAGGACGAGAAGACACAGTGTCCCAGTCCCCAGTGTACCCTCCTATCCCATCTACCTCTCCCTGGCTCCCAGCTGTCATAGAATCATAGAATGGTTAGAGTTGGAAGGGACCTTAAAGATCATCTAGTTCCAACCCCCTTGCCATGGGCAGGGACACCTCCCACTAGACCAGGTTGCTCAAAGCCTCATCCAACCTGGCTTTGAACACTTGAACACCTTGAACACTGTCTCACTTTCCATTTTTTCTGCTATAGGCAGTTAAAAAAAACCTGGAAAGAGAGACAAGTTCGTTTCCCATGAGGTCGCCCCTGAAAGAAAGAGGAGCCCTGTGTGGATGCACGTGACACGGGTGCCAAGCTGATATCAGGCTGGGGAAGAAGCTCAGTGCAGGCTGAATGAGCGTGCCTGTAAATATCCACTTGTCAGACCCAGGATCTCTTGCTCCCAGGCGGGACCCACTGGAAATTCATCTATGACCCCTGTCACCAGAGTGTCTCAGTGCTTGCCAGACTTTAAAGGCAAGTATCCTCAAACCTTCTGGAGTACAAATACCACTTACAGGTAGAAATCTGTGGCAAAGCCAACTGAGTAATTTGCCTTGTGTTGGGAGGAAGACCTGGGCGTAGAAACCAAGTCCCTAGAGTGCCAGTTCTGAGGATGCCTTTATCTGGCCCTTAGGAGCAGTACCCAGAATTGATCCAAGCAGAGCTCACAGGACCTCTGGCCGGAGGGGTGGTGGCAGGAGGCACCAGAGGAGTCACAGGCAGCTGGTGTGTGCAGGGAGCAGGACAAGGGTGAAAGAGCAGTAGGAGAGAGAGGATGGTGACCCGCACAAAGGCCAGACGGAGAAGCTGCTGCACGTGGTGAGAGGTTGGCACAGCCACCAGGACGTGTGGATTTGGTGACATCCTCACGTCTCAAAGCAGTGCTGTACTGAAAGGGTTACCTCAGTTTTCTGAGCTTAGAGCAGGTGAAACACAGAGGCACGACCAGAGCAGAGAGAGAAGGAAAAAATATTTCAGAAGCCAAGAAAATAACAAAGTGAGGAATCAAGCCTAAATCTTGTGTTGTGGGAGGGTGAGGGGGGCGAGGATGCTGGGAGGAGAAGGAATAGGAAAATGTCATTAAGAGGAGGTAGGGAAGGAGGAAGAGAGTGAGAGGTGATGTGAAATAAATGAGCAGAGGTAGAACAAAGAAAGAGGCTCACAGTGAATTTATTTGAATTTCCATTCAAATGTTACCCTGGAAGAAAACCCAAGTTCATGTGAAGTTGTGAAGACTGGGACTGCAGGGTCCCTCCCGGGGGGACTTGGCTGCTGCCAAGCAGCATTACTGTTGAGATATATTTTAGAATATACCATGCCACAGCAGGTGCGTGCAATTAGAGGAGAGCTCTCCAAAATAGCAGGCGGCTGTCAATTTTTTAGCAAATGGTGTTGCCCTTTTTTTCCTTTGTCCAACTGTGTAGAAATTTATTCTAAGATACATCATCTTTAGACAAACATTTTCAAAGGACCTGTTATTTTTACCCTTCTGTTGCTTTTTGTGACCAGACGAGGAGCAGAAGTCTATTCCAATGGCCACTGTGGGTGAGCTTTATTTCACTGGGCGAAGCTAACGAACTCTAATGAACAAGCAAGTTTCAGGAAATCTTCCTTTCTGAAAGCAGAGGGCAAATTTCCTCCTGTTTGGAATTTAACCAAATTACGATGATTACTACCTTTGTAAAGTATTACTATTGCTATCGTTTGCCTTTTTATAGTGTTTCACGAATTTATCACACCTCAGAACGCTCCTGTAGGGTAAGTTTGCATTTACATCTCTATTTTCTACTTGACAAGGTATGCGACCAACTATCATGATTAGATTTTTGTTCCATGACATGGATGGAAATTAAATAGCATTTAAAAAATACCCACGAAAGAAACAACTTAGCTCGATGAGTTCCAGTGTTTTATTATTTCTTGGATTAGGCAAATGCCTTCTCCCTGAACAAAGGGCTATGGCTATTGTGGTGTAAATCAGAGATTTACCATAAAATGTCTGCACAGTAGAGACAGAAATAGAATTTGGATGCCCCTTTGGTGGGTGGGGTTTTTTCCCCCCTGAATGGTGGGGGACAGAAAATAGACTTATACTGCCTTGGCTTCTTTGGTTCCTTCCCAAGTGCTTTTTGCTCAGCAAGGGGAGAGGGCTGGAAACGTTCCCCCGCAGCTCTATGCAGCACAGGCTGCAGCTGTGCTGGGAACCTGGCAGTGATGCTGGTTGCTGGAGCAGGGTGGCATAACCAGGCTGGTGTGACTGCCCAAAGTGAGCCACGAGCTGCTCATGCCAACCATGATGTCTTCCTGTCCCAGTCTTGCGGGGCACCTGCCTGTTGCGGGGCAGCTCCGTGAACTGCATGAAGCACATGGAATATGTCAATGGCCATGTACTTTGCTTACCAGAACCGCTTCTGGGTGGGGTATCTGCTGCTCTGCTCTAGCACAAAGTGTTTTCCTATCCTTCCAAATACCCCTTCAGCCCCAAAATGTCCCCATGACTGGCTCTCTAATTGTGTACAATTAAAGTGCTCCTTTTCGCTCTGGTCTCTTGAAGTGACTATGGCTACTGAAATCTCAGGCGCTGTAACTGGCAGGTCTCCACTCTTGCAACGTGGGCAAGAATACGTGCCCTATTCGTGTTCAAAATCAGAGGCTGCTTTACTCTGCGGCCGAGAGAGCTGTTGCCATTCCCAACTGTAGTGCTAACGATGATGTCTCTGTGCCCTGCAAGGATCGGTGACCAGAGTGGCTATTATAAACTAGTCAGTCTGGGCACGTAAGCTGTATTGCGTTCACAAAGAGCAGAAATTTATTTATAGATTTGTTCAAGAGTGCTGTATTGCTTCCTGCGGAGCTGTATCGCTCTTGTCTACTCCACTCTGTCTGTCGTTGTGAACCTTGTAGCCAGCTGCTTTGTGAGCAAGGCGCCTGGGGAAATGGAAGGAATGTTTCCACTCCTAATTTCTGTGGTCCTTTGGGGTGGAATTGGCAAAAATAAACTCCAAATCCCACCGCAGACCAAGCCCTCCCCACGAGTCACCATTCGTGGTACAGTGTACAGATCTATGCATCTCACCTCCTTTTCTGCATGCTTTCACATCAGCCGTTTCCCTTCCAGCAGTGAAATGGTGTGTGTTGGTACCTGCAGGTCATAACTTGATTTCTCAGTTCCTGCAGATGTTGTGGGACAGTCCTGGAAGGCAGCGTTGTGGCATTTAGCGTTGGTATCCTGAGGACATTTTTGGAGATTTTCTTCTGTGGATTTTAAAAACAGGGTATCAGTCAGTTGTTTCGTGTCCCTTTTGCTTGGGACCACATGATTTTCCCTCTCTTTTCCTTTTAAATTACAGGCTTGGGCATTTGGTCATTGTCGGTGCGGCAGCGGGAGAGCTGGAAGCCGGCCGTGTGCTGGGCAACATACCGATTGTGTGAAGGTTCATCCCCTGCCCTGTAACCCAGCGCAGAAGATGCTCTCCCTGCCTTCTGTTTTGCTTTTGTTCAAACTTTGTCATCCTAAACTGGATGATGCCTACAGCCATCTGCTACATTTGGTAGTCTGCGGCATCATGCCGACTCAATTATGCGCCTCTCTGGGATAACAGCAGGCCAGTTTTCTCTTCAACTTTGAAAGAGTGTTTTTCCCATCCAAATGAAGGCTGAGATAAGTAGGAGCCTCCAGAAGCCAGCTGGATAAGCTGTTCCTAGCTACCTCAGGTGGACTCTCCGTGTCTGCCTGGTGGGGGCTGTCCGGGTGCGGAGGGAGAGGTGCCAGTCTTTCACTGCAGCTGGGATGCTGCACCCTGGGGCTCGGTGCTCTGAGGTGGTGGCAGATGTGCTCCCCTGTGGCAGCATTTAGACATTTGGCACTTTTAATCTTTACCATCTCCTTTGTTTTTTCGTGAATATATATTACGCCAAGTGGTTTGGGATGATACGCCATTAAAGGAGATGGTGCAAGTGTAAATTACAGTTACTTTTTTCTAAGCGCCTGGGAGAGAAGGGCTACAAAGACACCACGGTGAGCCTTACAGTGCGTTCCTTGCAAAGTTATTTTGTTATGCTTTCATACTCCCACAGAAGTGACCAAGCAGTAGGATTTATGTGCGCGATACAACCTGTGACCTCAGTCTTCCTGTGGCAGGCTGGGGAGACATAAGTGGAATCTGGGGTAAAATGTTATCCTTTTATTTTGCTGCGGGCTTAGGATAAATTTTGAGACTCCAGAACTGCTTCCAGTTTTATTCTTTGCCTTCCCTGCAGGCGGTGGACCTGATGGGTTCCAACACATAGTCATCCAGGCTTGCTGTTTGAGTCCTTCTGGGCTGTCCATAGTGCCCTGATCCTTTTTCTCCTTCGGTTTATACTCCTCTTCGTTATATGAGGATAGGGGTCAGATGAAGCAGTGGGGAGCAAGAAGAGGGGACATAAACCTCATCTCAGGGACCTGTGCTATTTACATTCAAGACATTTCTGGCCCCACCAGCTGTTCCATGTGTGTTATTTTCAGAAGGGCAATAATCTGTGGGAGGTCAGGGGGGTGGAATTGTGTGAATACGTAGGGTGAAGGAGATCAAGACGCTTGGAAGTCCTCAGGCCTCGTCATGACAGACAGTCAGGATCCCAGATGATTATGGCTTGCTGACTGGGAGAACTCAAGGAGAGTTCTGAATGTGCTGCTTGCGTGGCTAGGGAAGGCTGCTTAGCCGGGGGTTTGTTAGCCGTTTTCAAGAGTCATCTGTGTTTACACTGCTGGCAGGACCACCTGTTCTTTTTTGAACAATAATTTATATATATGTGCATGTGTGTGTGTATGTGTATTGCTGCATTTCTGCATTTATTTTTAGCCCTTTCTAAAAAACCCTGACAGGTTTGAAAGATGCTGTGGATTGTGAGTGGTGCCTGGCGGCATTGCTCACATTGATGGTTGTCAGAATTTCCATGATAAATCTCTGCTTTGAAAGGCTTATAATTCATCCTTCTATTCTTGGTCCTGTAGCTCTCATATCCTGGGAAGAAACCCCTTTTTTAAAAAATGCTTTTTCCCCACAGGTTTGTGAAAATCAGTTTTGTTGGCCTAAACCAGAACTTTTTCAAAGCAGACATTGAGTCTTGTCACTTTTATTTTTTTCCAGTCCCTAATTGCAAATGTGTGGCAGGTCTCTTTAATATGTTTCATATGGTCAAATGGAAAAATTATTTTGCGTATCAGACTGACACAGACACTGGATGGTGTAAATCAGTAGGGAGCCAACAGCAGTTAGCTCCCCACCACCAGCTATGATGAAGCACAAACCCAGCTGAATAATGGCAGAGGCTGGGCAGTCTCCTGATCTGGTGTGATCCCAGTTGCAGAATCATAGGGTGAATGCTCCTCGTATCAAGAACTAGCAGAGATGAGACATACCATGGCTTTTTTACATTGATAAACACAGGACATGCATGTTGCTATTACATGCAATCAACATGAGAAATCCAGTACAAATCAGCAGCTGAGAATTTTAATGAAGAAATACATAGTTATTCCTTATTAAGTTCATGGTTCATATGTCCGTAGTGTCTTCCATCCATGCAGTGCAAAGCAGCTCACAGTTGTTGATCTGTACCATTCCCCAGTGAAGTCATACACACATCATCGTGATTTCTAGCGCACACCCAGGAGAGACGGTGTTGTGTGGAGATTTAATGATGTGCCCTGGGGATGCCGTGAATCCATGGCAAAACAGAGGACAGCACACAGGAACCCAAGTCCTGCAACAGTGCTGGAAGGACCGAGCTGCATCTCTTCTGAGGCCTTTCACAGTTTTTGAAAGCTGTTGAAATGTTAGCTGTAAATAGCACATTTGTATGCAGATGGTAGGTGCTAATTCAAAACATGAAGGTAATGAACTTGAAACTGGGTCCTGACACACAATGAGAATTGTGGAGGGAGCACGGGGAACTTGAGCTGAATCAAAGTCAGTGTAATTTCACATGCAGCGTTCAGTAGGCCGTTCAAAGTCGCATTATCTTTTGGCAGATGGGAATAACACTTATTCCCTGCCTCACCAGGAAGACTGTGAGGTAGGAAAGTACATGCAGAAGGCTTGGTATATGCAAGAGCTCAGCTGTTTTTCAAACTGTATTAGTAGCTGTTTGAATGACGGGTATGACCTTCCCTTCAGGTCTTGCCTGACAGCTCTGGACCCTCATGGTTACAAAGCCACTGCTGTTAGGAAGTGGAAATAGTCCTGTGTTGCTTTTGTGCATGTTGCATGGGTACACACAGGGTGCCATATCTGTGTTTTACTGTAGCTCCAGACACAGAGTTTAAACCTTTTTATCCTGATTTGTCTTCCTCTGCAACTGATTTTCCTTTGGACACCAAGGTTTTTTTTGTTCTGGTTCCCCTGTCCATCTCTTGTCTGTCTCAGGGCGTTGCGTTTCTGTAGGAGCTCAGCACCTCCTTAGCAGGAGGCAAGGACCACTGCGTTCTTTTTCTAGATGGGAATTTCAGGCAAAGAAAGGCTCGGGTGACTTGCCCGTTGTCAGACACAAAACCTGCTGGGGTAGGAACCTGAGGGCACTCTCCAGAGTTTCAGGCCGGTGCCTGAGCTGCTTGTCCAGAGTCAGTGTTATCTTTTGTTGCTGTTCTGATCCCATCTGGCTGTCAGCTGTACCAGCCGGTGCTCCGTGGGTATTTACGCTGCTGCCAGTTCTCATGTCTCAATTGGGAGTCATTTAATGCGGGTGACTGAGATTCCTTGAGAGGAAGAATTTGAAGTATCCCAGACAATGGTATGGTTAACATCGGTTTTGTCGTAAGACTGTTTTTTAGTATTTATTTTAAGGATTGGTGACACACAGGAGTTTTTCTAGGGCTTTAGTATCTGTGGTTTCAGCCATGAAAAAGGGTCAGAGGCAAAACGGTCTTGGCATTGGAGTTTAATATCCTTCCCTCGTAAGATAATAGAATAAATGGGAAGAGAAACGTATGATTTAAAATCTTCAGTTATAGTGAGATCGTAAGAAAGGGACAGCACAACGTTTTTCATGATGCATTTAGCATTTCTGAAGAAAGATTCCTGGTAAAACCTGACTGCAAGTCAACAGAGTCAACAAATGAATCACAGAAGGGAATGGGGCACATCTGCCTTACTAAAAAACTTTATTACATGTTCTCTTGCTCTCAATTACCCTAATTTGAAGTGGGGAGCTAATGAATATTGCTAAATGGATTGAAACAAACAGCAGCACTGTGGACAAAAAATAATCATTATGAACTGCAGTGTATCGGCCACAGTGAATTTTTCACAGATGTGTTGGTTTTAATGCTGGGGTGACTGGTCTGACTGTCTGCTTAGTGTAGGAGAGAGGACCTTAACCAATAATTTCTGATGGGGTCAGTAACTTCTATTAGTACCAGTGCACACCTTTTTAAACCCATTGCAATAATTAGAAATTACCTCATCCCTAGACAGTGCTTTCCAATTGTTAATTAAAATAATAGTTCTCACTGTAAGAGTGCTTCTATTAGAAGAGCGATCTGTTGTCCGAAGTGTTGTCCCCACTGCAAGTACTTGCGTATCAGGATTAAAATGCTTCTTAACTTTGTCTTGGTAGGTGAAATAGAGCAAGCTGTAGGCTCCCATTGCAGGCCAGTCTGTGGCACAGCGATGCTGGGGGTAACACTGGAGCTGCTACTGTGTGCACGTAGGGCGCAGCCAGGCACCCTGTTATTTGCGTTCCCGGGTCTGAGACGGTATGGACGTGTGATGCTGTGATGTGCTGCATGTCTGTATGTGCATCGCAGCCTTGCTGCTTGCTCTGAAATACACGTGGGCTGGTGGCAGCCCTGATTTGACTTGCGGGGAGGAGCGCTTTGGAAAGGTATAGGCTATTTGTGCCACAGGAAGCGGGCTCTTCACCTTACCCCCAGGTATGCACTGGGAGAGGAAAAGGGCTAAGGCATCTCAATGTTTGTGCTTCTGAGGATCTCCTCAAGCTCTCGGGTACCTCGCTGTGCTGGGAGCTGTGATGTGCTTGCGTGGTCAGAGATATCCGTCAGGAATCAGTGAAGATTATCCTGAGGTCTCTTTCATTTAATGAATGTCTCTATTGTTGATTTAGAGCTGGGCACTTTAATGAACTTTTCAGAGAGTCCTCAAATTTGGCATTTTTCTGGAAATGGCAGAGATGGAACGAATCTGGAGAAACTAGAAATGTGGAGGGGAAAGTATAATTGTATCCTTAGAAAATACAAGACCACACTGGGGGGAGAAAATAATTCAAAGCCTAATTTCAGAGGAGAAAAAAGTGAGAAAAGAGTTCTCATCATCTGTAAGGGGAAAATGAATTGAAAAAAATGCCATTTTTTCAGTGGACTACCAGTTACAAACCACACGTGCTTTTGGGTTGATATGCAGTTATGCAGTGAAGGTGATGGCAATTTCTACTACACGTGTTTACCAAAGCGCTCTCTTGAATCTGGGCTCAAGTGGAAGAAAAGCAAGATGGGAACTGAACACGGCTTCAGTGGACTACGTGATTTAGCAATGGCTAATTTTAGGCACTTGTTTCTGAAACGTCTTGCCCGTAGCCTGGCACCCGTCAAACTGGTTCTGTCAGGAGCACTTTTCAACCTCAAACTTTGTTCCCAGGCTGAAGAGCTGGCACGGCATTTACTTAAAAAACAAACCCAAACAAATAGCAGCAAGTTTCTGACCTCGGGCTTGCCTCTCCCTGTTAATCTGATTCCTTTTAAGGGTAGGAGCTGGTGGCTAATGTGATTTCTAGTGAAACTCTGTGTGTAGCTGAATATGAGCGTGTTGGGTTTTGCTGGGGCTGCCGTTAAAAATGTCATGTCCTCACAGCCCGTATCCAGTTTCTAGAAAAATCGCTCAATGTGTCTTTTGCTTTCTTTATACTGTCATATAGCTGACCATCGCCCTCATGCCTTTTTAAGGTTAGGTTCATGTCCAACGTGAACAAGAAAATTTAACTGTCTCGTGGGTCCCTAACAGTTCGTTTTGATCTCTAGCTTGGCCGCGTCTGTCCTGGCCCTTCCTGTCTAAATTAACCTTACGATGAAGAGGAGCTCTGGTGTATGAATAGTGAGTCACAACCCCCAGCTTGGAGTAATCCCTGAACGCTTTCCTGCTGTGGTCCAGCCCTGAGAGATGGAGATGTCCTCTCAAAAAATAACAGTGGTCTGCAGGAGGCTTGGTCTTGCTCCTGCAAACGCTGCAGTTGGGCTCTTGCCTCGCAGGAGCTTGTCACGGGCCAACTGAACAGAGTTTATAATATAGAAATGAAAAAGGGAAAAATGTTCCTAATCCGCTAATGTGATGTAGCCACCTCGAGGGAGGAAAGTGGCTTAACGTAGCAGTCCTACAGGCCTCAGTCCAGAAATAATTTTAAAGGAATACATAAATACTGCAGCTTTTCTGAGTTTTGCTTCCTGGCTTGCTCTGGGGGAATACTTCTTGCTAGCAAATGTGGTACGATTGCTTTTATTTATCCAGAGACCAGTGTTCTTGTGTTAGTAGGTAGGCTACAAAGCCCTGCGTGGCAAACGGCGTTAGAGGACAGGGGAGCGTGTTTTATGCCGGCACCGTAGTGCTTTCACGGTGCTTTTGCTGCTTTTGTGCTTGGGAAGTGTAGGGGTTTGCCACGGGGTGACAGAACCCCCTGACGGGAGCACAAAATGGTGAAAAACGTTCACATGGAGAAGTTACTGAAGGACTTGAACCTTCCCATGGGAACTTTGTGAGCTACCAGGAAAGTGGGGTCTTCTGCACCCCTTATCCACAGACATCCTGCTGTGGGGTTCCTGCTTGGGCGTTGAGGATTCACGGATTCCCAGCCGTGTCTCGGGCAATGCCTAGGGACTAGCGGAAGGGAGCTAAACATGTGTTTGAAGCAACCACCATTTCCACCAGCAGAATGCCAGTACATCACGGTTCTCTCAGACTTTTTATATTACTGATCTAATGCATACTGTCTTTAAAACATATTTTGGTGTGTATTTATTACACGTACTCTCTGGTGCAGGTGCGTTGTTTGGTTTGTGATTGGCAGGATTGGTTACACAATACTGTTTGTGCTTCCTGATGGCTGGAGGAACACACAGCTGCCTCTGGGGTGGATATTGGCCCAAATGAATTTAAAATTTAGTTTCCATGACTGACGTTCGCTTTCTGAGACCTCTGTTGCCCGTCAAACTCAATTGCTCAAATGTCTGTGGGAAACCAGTGGTGGTATGCGAATGTGGTCTGAGCAAATTCATTTTAAAAAATGTAAACCAATGTTCACTGGAGGAAAAATGAAACATTTCTGCATTATTTGGCTAGAGTGAGTGTTATAAGCTCATTTGATCCTCTTTCTTTTTCTGACATCAAATTTTCATGACAATGTTATATATATAACCTTGTTTTATATATATATATATAAATTGTTGTATATATAACAATATATATATAAAACATTGTTTTACATATATATGTACATGGTATTACAATTCCTGTGGCCCCCAGCAAGATCTTTAATCATCTAGACCATGTAAGCAACGAACACTTAAAGCAAAACCGAAGCTATTAATTTTGCACTACAGTCACAGATTTTCCCCTAAAAAGTGCATCTTAAGAAGCTGCCACTCTCCATCCTCGTTCTCAGTCCATCTGCAGCTCTGCTGCAGCTGATAACTGAATTGCCCAAATGTTGCGCTTTATTTAAAATGGGTGCAAAAACTGGCATCAGCCCTGTACAGGATCCCTCCTGTAATCACTGCTTGGAGGAGGTGCCAGAATTCCTCGGGGCAGTTAGAGGTCTTATTGGGGAAAGAGAGAAGAGGCTGAGTTCTCACCTGACTGCTAAAGGTAAAAGTTGACTGGTCCCTATCCTGGTGTTTCTCGCTGCCAACCAGTCTCAATCACAGCTGGAAGCTCCTCATAGCCTGACCAGCTCTTTCAGCTCTGAGAGCTGGATGTGATGTGAACTCAGTACGGAGCTGCACACCCCATGTCGCCCAGGTATTGGTTCCCTTCTTTTTTTTTTTTTTTTCTCTTTAAGAAATTCCAGGTTGATATTATAGCCCTGAACAGGGCTGCCTGGTTTTGTTGTGTGGTTGGTTATTTATTTATTTATTTTAATGTCATTTATAAAGACACTGCTGCCCTTTCCTGTCATCGTTTTTGCCACTGGGAAATTTCTGATTTTTGAGCACCTGGATAGTTCACCAGGTCAGAAGAAAAGCATCAAACTTCCCTGGGAGCTTTACTGAGCAGAGAAAACCAGCAGTGGGATATGATTAAAACAGTGACACTATATCCCTTCAGCCGCCTCTCGGCTTCAAGCCAGTTCTTGAAGTCATTCTTCCTTGCTTGGATGAGTAGAAAATTGGGTGCCAGCTATTCTTGGGCCCAGAACGAGAGAGGTCGTGTGCTGTCTGTACCTCGATTCTCCTGCTGAGCCCAGGCTTATGAAGACCCGGGGCATCCTTTTGGCCAGACGGCACTGTTGCTGAGAGCCTCCCGAGGGAGCAGCAGTGGCAGAGGGGGCTCCCCTGGGGACAGCAGTTCCCCTCCTGCCTGCCTTAGGCTTTCCGGGAGGCAGGAGCCGCGCTGGCAGGAGAGCTGCCGCTCCATGGCTCCTGCTGATGCTGGTGGTCAGCAGTGCTCGCCATTGCTGTGGGTTGGGTTCTCTGCTACGCTACACTGACGTTTTCGCCTGTGAATTTCTTCATTCTTCATACTTTGGCCATTTTCAGTCCAGTCAAGCACATTCTCATTCCTATGAACACACAGTGCTTTTATTCTTTGGGTTTTTGGATCCTTGGCCTGGGTGATATTTTGTGGAAAAGCGATTGAGGGGAGATTGTGTAACCTGGCATCTTTTCACCTGTTCCCTTTAAGTCTTAAATATTATCAGCTTTGAGTTTGCTTGAGTGTTGCCTTGCTTCACATATTCTGAAAGAGGAAACAACTTGCTCGACCCGTGTGCTCTGGATCGCCATTACTTAAGTATTTCTCAGTTTCTCCCTCATTTGTCTCTTGGCCCGCTCAGCTGTCCCACTGTTGCTGTTTGGAGAGAGGAGAGGGATTACAGGCATGACCTTGTCTCGATTCATTACTTTGTTAGTTTTGGCATTCTATGCATTTTTAAATATAGCTTTTCCTTTTATAGGATTAAGTATTTCTGTTTTAAGAGCTTGGTGAAACACACGTTTCCCTGTTCTCCTGTCTGAGGCTGGGCAGCTGATCAGCACAAAGCTGTAGACCAGAAGTGGCTCCTGGGTCCTTCAGACACCAGTTAGAGGTGGTGATGCTGAAATGGTTTGAGATGTGCTGACCAAGGAGACAGCTGGGGATGGTATTTCTGTTAAATGTCGGTTTCTGCTCTCGCTGGAGAATTCCGTTTTGAGAGGCTGAGCAGACCCCAGCCTGTATGACTCTGGAGAAAACACGGACGAGAGCAGAATGGAAAGTTCTCACATGTTTTTTTTTCTCCCCTTGGAGCATTGTCTTTGTAATGCTGCCATTTAAAGATTGAGTGCCTATCCAAGGGCTGAATTTAATATATAGTGTTGATTTAGGTCACAACTATAAGATTGTCCACCCATCCATCTGGTACAATGCAATAAATACAAAATCTATCTGAAATGACAGGCCAGCCTCTCTGCTTACTGGCTGAAGTAAATGTGCTCCTGTCGTGGTGTGACAGCCTGGCCAGCCTTGACAGTGGATGCCAAGGATCGCAAGTTTATAGTCTGTCAGCCAGTGCAAACATCCATCCGTCAAGTATTCCCCACTTGTTATATCTAGAAGACAGAACCAGAGAGGCATTAAGAAATGAGTGGCAGAGGGAGATTATTTGCTTTGATGCAAGTATTGTCTAGGCTGGGAGACGGAGAGCTGAGATGATTGTACTCCTGTGGTCTCAAAGACCAACAAAACACCACCTGTGAACATGTGGATTGTGGAGGTCTGAAATGGCATAGAGGAGGTCCTTATCCTCATGTTTCAGCTACACCTTGCTCTCCAGCAGAGACGCAACCCTTCTGAGTGCCTGTAGCACAGAGGCTTTAAAGTTTGGGCTATTGCTTATTATTAGCCAAGGATAGTTTGTTAAACAAGGCCTGGGTTAGTGTTTGAGTGGCCCTATGAAACAGCAATATCACTCAATAACCAAGTTTTCCAAGGGGAGTGATCTGCTGTGAATACGCTTTAATAAACTCCTGACTTACTCATTGTGTATCTCTCTCAGCAAGGTGGCACCGTAAGGGACAAGCATTCTCAGGGCTGTGCATGTGCCAGTTAAAAACCCCTGGTCTGCGGGACTAATCCTGCCTCCTTGCTGCATTGTGTGGCTGTGGGTGCTCAGGTGGCATCTTCCTTTCTGGACTGAAAACCCCCAAACCAAGGCTCCTTTGATCTTAGATGGTCTCTGCAGTTTCTAACATAGTTAAAGGTCCTTGTTCTGGTGTCTTCCTCAAATTCCAGTTTCATTCTGTATGTACCCCCTCAGGCTCCTTGCTGGGACCCAGTACTTTACTGGTCTCCAGCTTCCCATCCTGCAGAGTCCCATGGGATGGGAGATTGTGTGGAGAGAGGAAGGAAGGGCACTTCCTTTGGGTGGACAAGGGGATCCAAGGTCAGAAGGAAGGAGCCTGTGAAAGTTGGAAAGTGGGAGCAAGCAATGAAGTTCAGAGGAGAGGCATCAGCTGAGGGAAGAAAGGGGCTGGACAACTACATCTTAAGAGAGCTGTGTACCCACAGGAACTCTTTGCAGAGATGGTTGGCAGTGGGTTCTCAATGTCTCTCAAGACCTTGCCTCCTAAGAAGCCTTTCAAGGCCTTGGTACTGTACAGACAAGCAATCAGATGCTCAGGGGATAGGTTTTGCTACCCTTTTCCTGCTGAGTTGGCCTCATGTCACAGGTGGCCTCTCTGGGTGCAGAGGTGTGCTAGGGGATGTGAGAAGGGAGTGTTGCCATCAAAAGAGAATGGAAGCTCTGCTCTCTGTCCAGCTCTTCCCAGTTTTCCTTAGTGTAATGCAGAGGCAAGCAGGGGAGCTGGAGGGGGTTTCTGTCAGTCAATCAACCATTTCCCAATGTTTATTATTTATCCCCCTGGCCGAGCCCTCCCTTCATCCCTGCCACTCCGGGCGATGGGAATTTTTGTGATTTCTGAGCAACAGAGGCTGGCGGGCAGCCCGATTGATGCTAGCAGCTCATTCTCAGCCACGTGAGAGGAGAAACATCAACAAGTAGGGATGGAGTTAGAACTTTATTAGAAGAAACCTAGGCACAATTGACTAAAATCTCATGTTAAGGAGAGCACGCAGGTCTTTTCAGGATTAAAAAATACACATATATAAAAAAACCTTACAAACAAAAAAACGGTTTCCCCCTCTCTGTGTGTGAGTACGTAGGTATGTATATGTACAGGGCACTGTACCAAAGCTAACGACATATCAGGAGCAAGGATTCACAACCCCTTTCACTGTCCCCTAAGAGAGGGAATGGCTCAGTCCCCTCATGAGCTGGTCCCAGGCCATTCGCTCATGCAGTCCAATGTTGGCAAGCTGTGGCCCATGTCTGAAAGGGCAGCGCAGGGTAAACAACAGGGAGCAGCTTAGCTCTGTTTAGCAATTCTCTTTAGAAAAGGGATGTCAGCTCTGCAGTGAGAAAATGTGTCTGGAGTGGGAGCTGCCTGCAGACCTCACCCACCAGACTCACTGTGCAGTGTTGGGCCCCAATGGCTGCTCTGAGAGGCTACAGTGGTGGCAAGAGCTGGTCCATGGGTGGTTTCTAATGCCATATATGCTAGGGATGGAGTGGAGATGAAGATGACCTGGTGGCAGAACAGGGACTTGCTGTGAGGACAAATACCTTGGCTTGCACTGGCTGGCAGGCTTGAGAGAGCAGCCAAGAGCTGAATGATGTGCAGGACCTGGAGAGGACTCTTGCTTCTTGCAGAAGGTGCTGAAGTGTTTTGGTAGGTTAGTGAGAGAAGACACAGGCCGTACCTCTTCTGCAGATAAACAGAAGATAATTTTTCTCTCAAGTTGGCAGCTGGCAGCATCCTTTCAGCAGCATTCATGTTGCTTGAAAGATGAGTTTAAAAAGGGGAAAAATAATTTTGATTCCACACAGTAATTCCTCCTTTTATACTAGTAGCATATTTGTTCTCACAGGAGAGTTAATGGATGTCTTGCTTAGAATTGATGACATGAGTATCTTGTGAAAATTCCCTAGTCTTCATCAACTGGTCGTCTAAGTGATATCCACGGGCCCCGGGGCCAGTCTGCTGCAGTGACATAGGAATGAGGAAGGGATTCCAATGTTAGACATGAGGCAGCTGTGCGTGGGGGACCACGGATGTCCTTATCTATGGGGAAGAGTTATATCCACAGTGTCAAAAAATTCAAGTAGGATTTATTGTATAGGTAAACTGGTATAAAATATCTGGGCTCAGGTAGAGAAAGGGAGGGTTAGAAAGAGCGAGAACAAGGCAGATGAGAAAGTCTTTCTTTCAGAAAGCCTACCGGTGTGTTTCTGCTCCCAGCAGGTGAGAGAAGCTTCAGCTCGGTACAATTGCCAAGCTGCTGTAGCAAACATTGAATAGACACTAAAGAAGATGCAAGTGGGTTGAGGTCCAGTCAGTCTGTTGAATACAGTGTCGCAGTGGATACCTGCTGGGCAGCCTCAGGATTCTGCTGGCCTGTGCTCTATCAGGCTAAGGATGGTGAGTCTCCAATCCCTGGGGGCCCCATGATGAAGATATGGCCCAGAGCTTCACATCTCAAGATTGGTGCCTCTCTTCAGTGCGTGTCTCTCAGTGGCTGCCCCTGCCTTAAGCTGTGAGAGGTGCTGTCTGCAATATAACAATGACGTTCACTGAAAAAGGAGCAAGAGGGTGTTGAAACAGAGAGAGGTTAGTGGCAAGAGTCTGGAGTCCACTTTGCAGAAGTTTTACTAAGTGCTGAGACTGCTCCTTCTGCTCATCCCTCCGGGAGGCAGGTCACACAGACAAATCATCCGACCTTGCCTTACTGCTGGCACGGCTGGTCTTGCTGAACCGGCGTTTTTCATTGAAGTAGTTCTCTGGGAAGGTGGGTGCCGCACATTCGTTGGCCACCTCTGGACTCTCCACGTAGCTGGACTTAATGAAGGGCCCTTCACCAGCAACATCCTCCTGGCCGTGGTCCCTCTCGGTGGCGAAGTTGGCGGTGTTCTGCTGGGAGGCCATCTTGTTGCTGAAGGGGCTGATGAACTTCCCGTTGGGACTTGACAAGCACTGGTTAAAATCTGGTGGAGGAGTGTACATCTGGGCTCTTTCTGCTTGCGGGGCGGACTCCAGTCTGCTGGGGCCTGTGCTGGGGCTGGGTTTGTAAGACCGGGAGCACCTCTCTTTGGCTTTCTTCCAGCCCAAGTGGTACAATTCGGCCAGACTGAGGAACAGCGAGAGCACTGCCACAGCCAGCATGAAGACGATGAACACGTTTTTCTCGGTGGGACGGGAAACGTAGCAGTTGACGGGGTGGGGGCAAGGTGCCCGCTGGCAGATATACAGGGTCTCCAGGAAGATCCCGTACAAGATGTACTGTCCCACAATGAAGGCCACTTCCATGGCAGTGCGAATCAAAATGCTGTAGACGTAGGTGTTCAGGAGACTGCCCCTGAGTATGATTTTGCCTCCTGATTCATCCCAGCAAGACAGCTCGGCCTTCTCTGCCACGGAGCACTTCTGCTGGTAGTATGTGTCACCGTTGTTTTTCATCTCCTGGGCCTCTATTTCTGCCTCCTTCATCTTCCTCTTCTCCTCCATGCGCACCGTGTGCATCGCATGGCCCATATACACCAGAGATGGGGTGGAGACAAAGATGATCTGGAGGACCCAAAACCGGACATGGGAGATGGGGAAAGCCTTGTCATAGCAGACATTCTCGCAGCCAGGCTGCTGGGTGTCGCACATGAAGTCAGACTGCTCGTCCCCCCAGGAGGACTCAGCGGCTGTACCCAGCACCAGCATCCGGAAGATGAAGAGCACAGTCAACCAGACTTTCCCCACCACTGTGGAGTGTTTATGGACCTCCTCAAGGAACTCTCCCAGGAAACTCCAGTCTCCCATTTCTGCTCACCAGGAGGAGTGAGAAGTCTTGAAGGGAGAATTGGATGCAGCTCTGTGGGAGAAAATAGAAGAGAGTGGTTCTAAAGAGGGTTAGGAAATGCCCAATGGGGAATGCATGGAATGAAATGATTTGTTTTGTGTCAAAGGAAATGTTTTAATTTGACCTGAAATGAATGAGGTCTGGTTTGCTGAAAATCTTGTTTCACATCCACTGAAAACAATGTGGTGGGGTTTGTTTTTTTTATTCAGCTACTGAAACAAAAAGTGATCTTTTTTGCATAATCCAACTACAACCTGTTAAACGGGCTGCCAAAACTTTGAGGGTGAGCCAGATTTTTTCTTGATTCAGAAAGTCCTTTCACTGTGGTCTACTTGTTGTATCCTCTGTGGACTGTGTAGTTAAAGCAGTATTCATCTGTCTGCAAACTGCGCTCTGGGGGATCCTTAACGGGCTGATGCCCTGGGAGACAAGAGTGGAGTCTACAGCTTGGTCTGAGCAGTGTCTTGGCACTTTCGTATGTCGCCTTTGTGTAGTACCTGCACTGACACCCGGAATGTGAAGTGCTCACAGCTCTGAGCTTCATTTCTGAGCTCGATGCCACCACTGAAAGAAGCACAGAGAAAACCTTCCTGTTGCCCACCTGCCCCTTGCCCATAGGTTTTGCTTTGGTTTTGCAGTGTCACCCGTTGCCGGTGTTTCATTTACAAGCTGCAAATGTTTTGGGGAGCGTAAAGACTTCGGTGAGCTATACTAGTCCCGTAAACCCTAATGTGCTGCCATCCTGTCAGGTTGGTCTGAGAGGGGACTGCTGCAAAATCTAAATGGTGGATCTTGCTCCCTCTTTTTTTTGTAACCTCTGAGACAAAATTCACAGTTCACATGACACAGGCAAAGAAAAAAGCCTACTTTGAAATGCCTCCCAAGGACCAGTGGCTCCTGGGAACTGCTGTTTGGTATGCGGTCTGATGAGAGGAAAGGTTTGGTGGGCTGGTAGTAAGATTGCAATGTGAGGATGTCGAAGAGCCTGCTTCAGTTTTGTTTCTGACCCTGGCAGACTGTTGCTGGCCAAGTCACTTAACCCCCTGAATAAAAAGAGAACGATGGGTTTAATCCATCTTTTGTGGGGCCCTGTGGGAGTGCTTGAGCAATCATTTGATCCAGTTATTCTCACCGTACTTACCTTCCCGGGGCACTGCAAAGCTCTCCCTTGTGCATGAGTTAAGGGCTAGGTGCTATAAAGCGTGCAGTATTACCTTGGAGGTAATGTTCTCCCCTAGTCACTCTTTTTGAAAATATCCTTTTAATAAATAAATGAAAAACTTAACAGTCATCATAATGAAATATTAGAAGCACTAGACAAGTTAAATCCCAAAGCCGTAGGGACCAAAAGTGTTAACTCTCCTTCTTTATTGTCCCTTGTCTTGTCTTTAAGAGCCAATTATTTTTACTGTACAAAGAACGTCTGCGGAGAGGAGACACTGTTAAACGCTGAGAATTTACTGCAGCAATATTGTGTAGATTTGCTGTGAGCAAAAGCTGGAGAACAGAGACTCTTGTTGAGGGAACAATATCCCCTCCTCCGGTTAGGTACATGATATAATTTAATGTAGCTGTGCAGACGATGATTTATGCTATCGCTTGTTTATGTGCAGTGTCCATCTGCAAGGATGGATGGGACAAAGATCAAAAGTCAAATCCTTGAACTCCTCGTGCTGCTGAGGCCTGCCCTGAGGAAAGGTGAGGATTGCCCAGGTAAGGAGACGGGCAGGTGACCACCTGCTGCCCCACCACCAGTGGGAAGCTGTGTGAGGAGGGAGAAGGGGCATACCAGGAAGCAAATCACGGGCTTTGGCTCTTTCCTGCGTTGGCAGGCATGCTGCAATCATGCTGATGTGGATCCTAGTGGCTGCTCAGAGTACGCTTAAGCTTTCATCTGCCGCCAGCCCAGAACTGCAGGAGCAGTAACACAGAAAATCAGCTAGTCTTTCTGACTCCTCTCTGTCTGCACTGGTAAAAACCGGCGGATCTGTGGGTCTGTCTTATCTTCTGAAATGGCTTTGGTGCAGTTATTGTGTTCTGGAGAAATTAGCATATGGCTTCATTCTGTGGGCACCAGGGGATTACATACAGCCAGATAAATCAGTGATGGGACACATTGACAGACAGTTGCACTGAAATCAGGATTTTTGATTTTTTTTTTCCAGAGTGCAGAAAAGGCAGCCAGCTACCTACATTTCACTGTACAGGTACACCCAAGACAATATGGTATAGCACAACTGTACGTGTGGAATGTTCCTTCCAAGACAGCATGAACAATGGTGTGTGTCCTCATTTTTCCAGGTGAGTTTCCAGGTCACTCTGTTTGCAGGTGCCCCCGTTGCTCCTGCTGTTGCTAGTTGATAGCTGCCTTTTTCTTGGTTCACCTTGCTTGTTGGGGGTAAAAATGAACAGAGCTCTCCCTGGCTGTGCCAAAGATGAGTTTTCCTTCCTGCCATGTGCAATCACAGGCTGAGCATCTCTTCCCACCAGTTCTACCATGTACAAGTAGTTTGGGATTTTCCTATGGCTTGTTTTCCCCAGGGAAGGGACACCTGACACTTGCAAATTGTAAAAGTCAATGTGTACAGAACATGAAGTTGGCACATGCAAGTGCAAGAGGACTCCAGAAATAAAAAATGTTAACGGATGTGAGAATTGCAATAATTTACCTGCCTCACATGCACAATATTTTCCAAAAGGAGTTAAATCAGAAGGATCCAAGGCTGGCAGCCATGAGGCTTAGGCTAGATATTAGGGCCATTCCCTGTGCCCTTCCTGCTGGCTGTTCCCCTGCATGGGCTGTAAGGAGGGGCTGCCCAAAGAGCCAAATGCCTCCTGATCATCCTGCTGCAGCCCCACAGAGAGCCAGGTGGCTGCTGCAAGGGGGTAGGTGGCCACAGGAAAATGGGCATTGGATACCAAGAGAAGGGGTTTCCCTCCTCGTGCAGTGTTTTTGGCTTAGGTGTTTTTTAGGTATGAGTGAGCTGTTCTCACAATGCCAGTCCGAGGGCCTTCTAGCACAGAAGAGAGCATCTGGCTCCCTGCTGCCAGCAAGCAAAGAAGGATTGTTGTCACCTCCTGACAATTTTTCCTGGCTGCGCAGGACTGCCTCTGACCTAGCCTTTCTCCTCAGGGCTTTACTATTCTTGGGAATTTTCCATATAGTTTCCTTTCCTCATTCCCAGACTACTGCTGTCCCCGTATGCTTTGACCTCTCAGTGCATGAGCATCTGCAGCCTTTTATATTCCTAGTTTGGACTCAGTTGGACAAATCTTGTCTCACTCTGGTGTAACTTGGCGAAAAACACCTCTGGGTATCTTTGTGGGGTCTCAGCACCTGATAGCAGACTGTCTTGACAGCAGAGTCATGCATAGTCATGCAGAGTCGTGGGCTGTGCCACTGCCCGGGCCATGCTTTTGGCTCCCAGCTTTCTGCTGGATCAACAAAGGAGCTGTGCGCAGTCATGGGATCTCAGCACCGGGAAACGCGTATGTGACAAAGACCAGCACAGCCTGGCACAAAGCCAGTGACGCAGCCGTCCCGGCTTAATCATCACCTGGACCGCTATTAAAGCTGGGGAAAACCGAATATCACACCGCAGACCAGGCATGGAGTCTGCCCAGCTCTGGGCTGCCTTGTGACTGCCAAATTCCACGATAAAAATATCCCAGCGGGAACGGCACCTGCCAGTAAGCCAGGCTGGCTTGCCAGCCACGGGCTGCTCTCCACCATCCTTTTTTTGTGCTACCTTTATCAGAAGGGGAAGAGGAGGAGAAGTGTCTGTCACTCTCGGAGCGGTTTTGCCCATCTTTTTCGTGATGCCGCGTGCTCTGAACAACAGGCGAGCATTTTGCATCGCTGCTGCTCGCTCTGGCTGGCACGCTTGTTCTGGATGGACCAGCTGGGGCTTTGGGGAACAGCTAGGAAATTCACACCACAGAGGCAGGAGGGCTGTTCCTGCACAGTCCTCTTCTTTATATGAGTTTATTTCCCCTGGAATTTTTAAGAAGAAAATTTTCCCCTCTTTAGAAGACAGGCGAGACTATCAGCAGCGATATAAATAGCTGAGCTTGACACTTCACGCCAACTTTTCCCACAAGGAAGGTGGCAGGAGGTCGCCATCGCTGCAGGATGTTTCTAAAATAAAGTGGAGAGCCTGATTATGACACTGTTTCTGCTCTCCCTCGCTGGGCTCACCTCTTCCCCTTGGCAGGTCCCAGGCACATGGAGATGCTCTCCGAGGAAGGCTCCTTTGTGTGGGAGAAGTGTGGCACCAGGGAGGGGGAAAGTAACAAAGTCAAAGCCATTGTATTTTTGCCCAGTCTGCATGTGTGATTTGCTCAACTGGATACAAATGTGTGTATCTGATAGTTAACGAGATGTCCCAACGAACCAGAAGGCTGGGGCCCAAGGTGTCATGAAGAGGCTCGTACACCAGACACGGGGCTGTGTGTGGGGGCCATGAAGCAAGTCCATCCCCTCTGAGCTCCCAAATGGGGTGGCAGACGTCTCCTTTAGGTACTGGGCACATGAGAAGTGACAGCCCCGTGTACTGGGGCATCCAGGCCAGCTGTGGCATGGTTAGTGCCTAGGAGTTGCTCGTGGCCTTCCTCTCTCCAGCTGTGTCACCTCATAGCAGGTCCAGGTGAGCATGTGGCACAAGAGATAGCTACTCTTGGGGGCGTGAGGGCAGAGATCTTTTCCCCTGCGTTGATGACTGTCAGGCTGCAGCCAGGCCTGAGTGGTCCCTGCACTGCAAAACTGGACTGTCACACCTGTAGACGCTTAGGAAGGACACTTCCAGCTCTTCACTGAAGGTTAGTTAATGCTGCTTTGCTATACAGCTGAATGTTTTACTTAAGGATCTCCAGCCCCCTGTTAGCAGTAGTCCAGCCTCACAGCATCCCACGCAGTGCAGATGCTGTCATCTTTATCTTGCAGATGGTGGTCACTGGAGTACAGAAAGGGCAAACTGCTTGTTCAAGGTCACTCTGTTAGTGGCAGTCTGGGGACGGAGCTCAGGGGCTGTGACTTGCAAACTTGTGCAGCCCTACCTCTTAGACTTGGTGATAGCAACACAACACTACTTCTACAGCACAAGAACATCTGCTTCTACGGACCACAGCCCTTCTCTCCTGTGCCCTGGGACAGTACTGTCTTGGTGAATTGAAAGAAATCCCTCTCATGCTACCCTTCTATAGCAGGTACACCTGGCAGAACCAGAGGTTCTCTTTTTCTTTTTTTTTTGTACTTTTCTAAGAGACTAACATCTTGTTATTGCTGGCAGAGCCCGCAGCCACAGTCAGTGCCCAAAAGGAAGAAGCAGCCTTTTCAACACCCATATACAGTGCTCCTTTGTTGCCAGGTCAGTGTGCATTTTTGGGGCACATGGCTTACAACACTGAAAGATGAACAAAGTTAGAAATGCACTGTCCAGTGTGGTTGCGATGCTCTGAATTCCAGAGGTTTTTCATACCTTTGTGACATAGATTGATGCTAAAGCCCACCTCATCAGGTTTCTTTTTCTTCACTGTTTACTGACATTGGCTCCATCATATGTGTATACAATAGACAAGCAACGACCTGTTAGGCATTTTTGTCCAAGCACCATCCCTCTGGCTTCATACATGGACGCATGTGCTTATGGTAAGTTTCTGCCTGAAATAGGCCAGTTCTTTAGCCAAATTTGTAACTCTGATCTGCACGGGGATCTGGACTAAATAGGTTTGTATTTCTTTATGCTTTAAAAAAAAAATCCGACGTGTTTGCATAGGTTCCTTTCTAGTTCCCTGGATTCAAAGTCCTGTGCTGAACCAGTGTCAGGGAGAGTGACTTTGACTCCAGTGCTTAAATCTCATGGGAGAGGCAGAGCTTTGTGTTAACAGTTCCTGCCCTAGAAGACAGACATCCAACGTTTCTCATCTCTCTGCTCCTCCTGAGTTCACTGCAATTTCTGGAAGGGTGATACTGCTATCAAGACCACTGGCCCTGGTTGCAGTTGCAGACAGCTTGTTATTCCTTGATGAGGTGTGCTTTCCCCCTCCTCTCCAAATGTGGAAAATCTCAGAGTTCACAAAAAAGAGAATGGGTGAGAAGATAAGGGAGTTGAATGACCTGTCACCTCCTGAACACACACACAACCCTGACGCACACAGAGACACAGGCAGAGGGAAATCACTCAACACCTCCAAGTATATACATCAGGGATGTGTTACACACACAGATGACAGTAATATGTGGAATATTTTCATCTGAAGTGATGGTGGAAGCTGTAGACTCCCAGTTCGCTGAATTTTTATTATTTGCCTATGCTATTTCCCCCGCCCCCCACCTCCTCGGCCAGGGTCAAATTGTGCTTTCATATATCCAAATATTAGGGCCAAGGTCTGCCTAATGTAGATGCAGGAGATGAAGAACAGAAAAGACCTTGAACTCAGATGAGTCAAGCTGAGGAATGAAGTTGTCCCACTGTGTTTGAAAAGCCCGCATCAAATAGTTACGTGATAGTGGCATCCAGGCTTACACGTAGCATGCAGGGAGCACCCTCTAATTCTCTTGGGATTCTCTCTCTCTGCCTTAGAGAAACGTGGGTCCTTAGAGAGCCCAACAAATGTGACAAAACTGGACTTGGGATAAGCTAAATGAAGGCTCACATGTGCTTTTTGCTAGAAAAAACCAGCAATTCTCTCTCTGATGTAAATGCTGCAAAGAGGCTAATGGATATTACTCAGCTTACTCTTTAACTAACAGGATGGAGAGCATCCAGTTTAGGATTACAGAGCTTGGTGCTCTTTCCAGTTTCTTTACCGTTTCAGGGAGAAGCTAACCTATATGAATTTGCAGATGATGCTAAATTGGGCAGAGCTTTATACAGAAGAGGGGACAGCTAAAGAGGGCAGAGGGAGCTCTGGAAAACGGAAACATGCTAGAGAAATTTGGGGGCTGCTGTAGTAAAGCTGTTCCTGAGCTCTGCTGAGAGAAGGTGATCTTAAGCACTGCTTAGTCAGTGGGGGAGGCTGGTATAAGGAGATGTGGTGGTGATGGCAGGCATCACATTGAGCCCAATATAGCACCAAAAAACCCGCCCATGTGATTTTAGGCTGGTTCATAGACAGCATGAGCTGCAACTTGTTATAGTGTTGAAATAAAACAGACTGGAGAGGTAGTGGGAGAAGGAGAGGGCTCTCATTCAGGCTTTTCCCATCCTTTCTTCCCTCCTCTCCCCCCACTGTCTCCCTGCCTATCACTTCCCCGTTGCTCTCCTACAGTCAAGCTCCCCCTGCAGAGCCTTGCCTCAGCTTTTTGGCAGTTTTGACCACTTAACTCTCTGCAGCACCCAGATTGCTAATGCTTTCAGCTTTAGGAAGGGGAAATTTTCAGTGAATACCTACTTCCCACTTAGTACTACCTTGTCGAATCTCATTTCTTCCTTCTTCCCAAGAATCTGTAGGATTCTCTTCACACCCCAGCCTCATTGCTGCATCCTTGCCTCAAGTATTTAATTTCTCATTCAGGGTGAAGTCTGGCTATAGCTTGTGAGAGGATTATTTTATATACTCAGTGTATGTACATATATATATATGTCCCGTCCCGTCCCATCCCGTCCCCGTCGTCGTCCCCCCCCCCCCCTTAAAAACAACTAGTATTAAACTTGCAAAACCCAGCAGTAAGGAGTTAGGAAATGCTGGTTACTGTTCTCGGTAATCTTAATTCAATCGCTTTGTGCCTGTGCCTCATAGCTATGAGTCCTTAACCACATCCTCACATTGTCACCTCATTCTTTGCACAGGATGCCTGCCTTGTTCTGTGCCAGCCTGGCTGGGGCTTTCTTGAACAGCAGCTATTCAATGTTTTGTTTTCTCCGCATTGTTCAGTGGGTGGCCTGTGCCTCATTTACTGTATGTTATTCAAGTCCAGTTCTAAAGACAGAATTATTAGTTTCCTCATGGGTTTTCCTATGGCTTTCATCACAACAGTATCTGATAGCTTCACAGTTATTAATTTGCTTAGTTTCGTTACCACCCAGAGGTGAGGAGCTGGTATTAGATCAACTTTACAGCTGAGGAACTAAGGCAGTGAGAGATTAAGATAAAAAATGTTCATTAATTTTGGAAGCTGTTTGGCTATGTTGCTAATCTGTTTGTTGGTTGGGTTTTTTTTCTTAGTGCTATATAACATATGTTCAAAGCAGAGCTCTGTCTGGTTAATGCTGGAGTGGGAGAGCTTATCACTTCCACCAGTTGGACCACATCTAGAGGTCAGATATCCAAAAGACGAGAGACATCGCTGAGGGGCATTTGTGAAGAAACGTGGCTTAAGTGATTTGCCCCATCATGACAGAGGAAATTGGAGTAAGAAGCAAGAATTAACTCCAGTCCTCTTGGATAGCTTTAGCTGATTTTAAACTGGAGATAGTTTTTGTCGCATCCCACCATTGCCTCCCTTTTTCACCAGACATCCGAATGCAGCCGAAGACCCTGGAGCTCTGCAGCAGTCATGCTTGCCAGACTGCTTCACTTCTTGAGCGACCCTGTGCCCTGACCAAGGCATCTGTCAGCTTTTCTGCTTCTAAGGGAGAGGAGTTTCATATGGAAATTCTCAACCATTCTCAAGGCATGTCCATAATGGCAAAGATAATGAAGACAGACGGAAATGTAAGTGTAAACCCCTAGGTTCTTACATTAAAAACCACTGACCCCTCTTTAAAGATACACTAGAGAGACTTAGAAGCATGCATCTCTATGCTCATTACTTACTGTGTGGCATGAATATTTCTTTGTTTCAGGAAAGAGCTGGCATGCTGGAGTGTTGTTCATAGAGATCTTTCTGTTGCTTATCAATAGCCAAAAAATTGATTTTCTTCCCCTCTTTATGAATTCTTAGCCAAAGATTGAAGTTTCTCTGGTGCCTCCTGGGAACTATTTCTAATTTTAAGCCTCTGTCCTTGTGCCTCATACAACAGCACCCGAGGTGTGGACTAGTCTCTGAAATGTGCTCCCTAATGACATGGTATAGTGCTGAATTACTCATTCCTTCTCGTCTATTTTCAATGCTGCGAGATAAGTCAGAAAACAAGGGCAAACGTGCAGAATGTGTGAAATCTGTCTGAAGGCCAAAGAGAGAAGAGCGGCTAGTGTAAGAAGTTCTGTATTTTCTAGCAAGGTTTAAATTTTTCATGTGAAAGCCCGTAATACTAAAATATTGTGATAATATATATTGCTGAGTGGAAAAAAAACCAACAACCCCAAATAGTTATAGTAGCAGGAATACTTAACATAGTTCCCAGGCGACCAGAGCCTGATGAGTATTTTAAACCCTGAAGCCTCAGGAATTCTCCTAAACTACTGTTCTGCTCCCAAGGAAAGGGGGAAGAAAGTTAGAAATCTGTGCTCTTCTCAGAGTAGAATTTGAAAAGACCAGGAAATGCAGAATTTTTTGCCCTCTGGTGCAAATACTGAATACTGTGAGACTTCTGAATAACAGTATAAACCACTCCTAGCTGCACACCCATATGCACACATATATTACATGCATTAAGTTCTTTAACCTTAAAGAGAGGATCACATAGGCAGCAGTAGGGAAAACCTCTCACACATACTGCTTCACCAAGGTATTTTGACAGGTTTATTAGCATGGAGAAAGAGTTCAGCGATTAGGGCTTATTCAGCCCGTGACTTTTTTAGCTGAGGTTTGTCCAGAAATGCTACTTACATGATCCTCTGATGGTTTTTACTGTACTTCAGGGACAGAGGCACTGCCTCAGTTTACCTGAGTTGTTAAAATCAGAGTGACACAAAGCTCATTAGACAAGAAAAACGGCCAGTAAAATGACCCTTTAGGAAATCAAAGGAGTCACCACAGACCAGAGGTGGCAATTAGCAGGCAACCTTTACGCTCATTGTGATTGCTTCTTTCCAGGTGGACGTATAGGGGTACTGTGTGTTCAAGCTGGGCTATTCTTTGAAACATGCGGTGGCAATGCTTGAAGTATTAAATTATGGAAATGTAATTGAATAATTATTCCAAGTACAAAAAGAGAAAAAAGTTAGGGAGGCAAATAAAAAGAAGCAGCAGCTGCTAGTGGGAGAGGGCGTTTGTCCCTTTAGGTCTGCGTGCCTCTTTGCTGAGGCTGCCCTGGGCAGCGTCGGGATGGAGAAGAAAGGCATTCCTCCCGCGGCGCGTGCAATATGGGTGACTGGGAGATACGAGCAAGGCACTTCTCTGCATATGAGTTACGTTCCCAGGCTGCGTGTCACAGACTGGCCAGGACACAATATGCTCAAGGAAAAGAAACTGCAATATTTTGAAACCATCCTGCACGCTTCAGAATATAGTAGGTTCACGCAGACACTTGATAAAGTGTTTATACCCTGAGAACCTCTCGTAGGTAAGAGTTCCCTTCACCACCCTCCCCAGAGCAGCCTGATAGCATGCTGAAATGGGATCTGACAGAAACTGCAATTTGCACATTATACTGTCTGAGGATACTTGGGGCTCTTATCCTGCTTTCCTGGACATTGAAATCTATCGGTATCCGTGTTCATTGCAGGGAGGCTTCCTCATCATTTCTGTAGCTGCCTGTGGCAAACAGAGTTTAATTTTTAAAATGTCCCAAGTCCGTCTTGTTACTAGTGGGAATGTTTTGGAGAGAAATTGAAAGAAAAAGTAAATTTCTGAAGTTATTTTGGGCTACCCTTCTTTTCCTGCCTCACCAAGTCCTTCTCTCCCCTCATGCTGTTTTCCCCTTGAGTGTAACAGCTTGATCTGCCATCGATGCTTCTGCAGTTCTGTTATTTCCCCCTCATGTTTACTTACCTGATTTCCAGTACCTTGTCTTCCGTCTCCTTTCCTTGCTTTAGCACTTTTCCTTTCTGTAGTTGAGTTGGACTCCTTGTTCTTCTCAGTTGCTTGGTTTTATTCCTTTAATATGGTTCTCTCTCTCTTCCTCTCTTTTTCTCCACCCCCTTTCTGTGTCACTTTCTGTCTTCCCCACTGCCTCTCTGCCTTTCCCTCTTCTTTCTTCACTTACTTTTCTTGTCTCTCCCACCCCCTCCAGCTTAATCTTTCTATTTTCAAACCTAGTTTCCTGTTGTTTTTCCTTTAAAGACCATGGATCTCATTCCTCCCTCTCCATTCTCAGCCTCTCCCCATGCCACCCTCCCCATGCCGACAGGATGCACTCGCTGCTGGCTTCGCGCTGTCCCTTCCAGTCGCCGCTACCCCTGTTCCTCGCACCTCCTCCCCCAGATAACATGCCATGGTCTAAGCCTTCCTTAAACGAAAAGAGACAGGGTTGCCCCACAGTTACACCAGCCAGACCCCGGGAAGCTTTTTCCATGCAAGACATCAACAAAGGACGTTGTTCTGACTCGTTCAAGCTTTATCTGGCAAAGCAGAGTTCATGTGGAGCAGGGTCCTCCACCTCTTCAAATAACATAGGACTTGCTCTGCCGGCTTGGACCAGGGGACCAGCACAGCCGCAGCCTTGTTCCAAAGGGCATTTGATGCCTCCCGGGAGGGTTTTACAGGCCCCCTTAGTGATAAATAGAGAATAACCTGCCTGTCAGGAGAGGTGTTTTTTGACATACTGCCTCCCTGCGCACACAGTCTGATGCATGAGTATTTGGGCCTTTCTAAAAAATGCTTTTGGCACATCAAGTGTCTGAAGGTCTTGTATTTCATGTATGTGTCAAGTCGAGCCTCTGATTCCCGTACATCAGGCCCCAGAGAGGAGGATGAATCAGAGATGCCTTCTGGCTTTGATAAAGGCTGGTCTCAAAGAACCAGTGTCAGGAGAGTGAGATTTGCACAGAAGACTCTGCTACCCTGAGAACTGGCTTGCTGCGCACAAGCTTTGGCGGGTGTCCCTCCAGCAACCCTTCCTGGGCTCGATATCTCCCATCCAGAACATAATTGCCCAGTGGTCCCTATGCAGCAGCGAGTGTAGATCATGAAGCAAAAACAGTCCAGAGACTAAAACACAGGGCTCGCAACTCTTATTAATCTAATCATTGTTCTCCCACTGATTTGGTATCCCCTTTCATCACAAGACTGAAAGCCAGCCTACGTGGGGACAGTGCTGTGCAGAGGCTACCTCTGGAGACATGTCCTGTGTGGACACTCTCACTCTGAAGTTAAGAGTGCAACTCTTTTTCAAGGGGGCTGGATCCTCACTGATGGTTAGTGCGGAACATACAGTGCACAGGAAATTCCCACAGCAGCTCAGTAAACTCCTGGTATGGAGAAACACCTAGTCATTTGCTGCTTCATTTCTAACTTCATTGAGAGGCCTTCTGTGACTCCAAAGAAAATGGGAATGTTTCTGGAGTTGTTTCGTCCTCTCCTGCCTGGCAGTTTTATACCTGTGATGGAATTTCATGGGAAGGAGAATATCACTGTGTTCTTTCGTCTTTCTGGAGTAATTTCCATAATGCATTATTATGTAAAGTCCTGTTGATTTTATGGCAAGGAAATTGTCAAGGACTTCATCATAGAAGTGTCCAAAAAAAGGCGTTAATAATACAGATCTCGCTCACAGGTGGCTTTGGGATAGGCTAGCTAAGTCTTGTCAAGCGTTCCTCGCCTGCTATAGCGAGGCAGGTCCTGTGAGCGAGCTGTCTGAAATGTAATGCCCTCTCTGCGTGGCTGACACATTGCTGTACGCTCAGGGTGATCAGGTCTGATTCTCCCTGCTCACTCCATTGTGTTTCCTATCCCAGTATTCTTCCTGAGTGGCACACTCATTCTCCTACAGAGTTAATCTCTGAATCCAGCTGATACAGTCTAGTTCTGTTGAATGAATGAGGGAGAGGAGAAGGCTTCTGTGCAATACATGCATCATGCACGTGAGGTAACTGTTATGAGCTCTTTTTTTTGGTGGTGGTGGGAACTGTTTGAATTTTGATGCACAGAGAGGAAATGGGCGAAGGCAGACACGGAGGCAAAAGACAGAAAGGTGAGTAGCGATGTTGTATGGATACCTCAGCCAGCACCTCAATGTGTCTCCCTTCTGTACTGCACCCTCTTCAGTGGAAAACAGAGGTGTCGTGGCAGCTTCTCCAGATCCACAGCTAGAGAAATAGCTGTTTTCCCCACTGGTAAGCTGGAAAGAAGGGCTTTTCCTCCCCTCCCCAAGAGACTGCTTTGCAAAATGTGTACAACTTGAGCGAGGAGAGCAAGTGGAAGAGAATGCTCCCCCAGACAGTGGGAATGAGGAGAACAGCTGACAGCTTGCCATATGCAGCTTGGAGATCTCAGCAGCTTCTGATGCTGTGGAGCAGATTTTGAAGGAAAGGAGAAATAAAGCCAGGAGGTAAGGGGAAAATAGGACAACATATACCATCTTTTGATCAAAGGTAAATAGTTTTCTTGGGGTAAGATTCCTGACCCTCTAGATAAAAGAAACATAGCGAGCCTTATCTACCTGGACATCAGTAAGACATATGATATGGTGTCCCACAAGAAGCAAATTAGTGGAGAAGATTCAGCTGAAGAAGGCAGCTGAATCCTCAGAGAAATCCTCAAGAAGGTAAGAGACTGACAGAATTGAGACACCAGTTCCCTAATAAGTTGAAGAGAAGTTATCTGTGAGGCTGCTCAAAGTTTGCTCTTAGGACTGATCTTTTTTTACATTTGTGTTAATTACCTTGGCACTGAAAGTAGAAATGCTAATGAAATCTGCTGATGGAACAAAGCTGGGAGGTATTGTCAGGGCAGAGGTGGATTCCAGCACTAGGAGAGCTGAAGGCTCTTTGTAACTGGAGTGATCGAGGTGAGGTTAGACGGGAGAGTGCAAAGTCACACACTAGGAACCTGTTGCTCAGAGAGTAACAGGAATCTCTCTTAGCAATTGGGAGTTCCTAGTTGGCAGGACCGAGACGGGGAAAGTCCTGGGTGAAGGTCACCAAAGGAAGAGGAACCAGGGATGCTATGCGGGGGTGAAAAAGGCAAGTGAGCTTTCAGGACGTAGCAGTATTTCCAGTTGCAGCGAGTGAGATTAATGTCATCCAAGAGGATGTGAGACCCCACCAGAATAGTGTGTGCAGTGCTGCTCACCCACATTCAAGAAAGACATTCAGCCTGGAACAGGTGCAAGGAAAGGCAACGGGGTGATGAGAGGGACGGAGGGTGTCTCTCGGCCAAGAGCATGTTTACTTATCAGTCACAGAAGTGTCTGCAGAGAGATACTCGAGCTGATTTGAAAATAGATGCGGTACCAGTTTGAGCTTTTCTGCGTTAATTATTTTGCACTGAAGTTCATGCTAGTGCAGCTACCCAAAGTAATTAAAACACGGTGTGATGTGCCTGCAGGGTGAATACTGTAAGGGAACTTAGTTACTTAGTCTGGCAGAACAAAGGTTAAGAGAGGAGAGACTTGCTGCCTATAAATACTTTCAGGAACTGGGGATTGGGAAAGTAAGTGCTAGGGAGAGAGGAGAGCTACATAAGCTAAAGGACAATGTGGCACAAGAATAAATAGATATAAATTGGCCATGAATGAATTTAGGTTGGAAATCAGAAGGTTTCTAAGCAACAGAGCAGGGAAGGAGGTGCTGGAACAGCATTCTAGTAGCACAAGTGAGGGCTGAAACCTAATGAGATTTAGGACAGAGCTTAGTAAGTTTAGAAAAGGCCATTTGTTTTGTACTTGTCTGTTATTCAAAGGGATTGAACCTGATAAGCCAAGAGGTCCCTTTTTCATTCTATTTCCTGTACTTGCCTTATTGCCTTATCAGAGCTGCTCCCTTTCACACAGAAGCCAGTTAAATCCTGAATAGAGCTTGTGTGATGAGTTTTTCAGTATTGATACCATAGATATTTAATGGAGGATTCATTCTGTGTCAGGGATTTAAACAAACAAAAAGAGCAAGCCAACACAATGCATGGAGAAGCTCTGCAAATATGCAGTAGTATAGATGAGAGCTCATATATGAAAGAGCTTCTTCACATAAAACAGATGTTCTTGGAGCATCTGGCTTTCCTGGAAGGCTGTTTCAAATGTGGGTAGATGCTCTCTGGAGATTTGAGAACTTCAAGAGACTGTCTGAAGGGAAAATACCTTGTACTTTCCTGCCATTACCGAGGACTTTGTGCTTGGGGAGGATATCAGATTTACTGCATTGGGAAATTTCAGAAAAAAACACCACCCAACAGTGGTTGAGATAGAAGCTTCTTGTATGTATTTCATCTCTGATGCCTGGCCACAGCACTGAACTTATTCCGATTCTTCATATTGTCCCGTGCTGGACAGGCACCTCTGGTAACTTCTTAAAAGCACCAATGGATGCCACCTTCCTGGTGAAACATTTTTTCTAAAATACCCATGTGCGGATATGATTGAAAGAGAAGGAGGGAGAGGGAAGTTCTCTGTTATACGTTAGACCTCTGGAGACAGCCTGGAGGCATCCTCCAGCAGGAGGCAAATTCCCAAGGACAGGCTGGGCCCAAGGTAACAGGAGTAGCATGTGACGATGGGTCCCTGAATGAAGGGCAACAGTTTTATAGTCACAGTTCCTTATTTAGTAAAAAATCCCAAATTATTCCATTATGGATGGAAGTTTTCCCCTTTCCAGCCCAGAGTACCAAACCAGCCCAGAGTGAGAAAAGATGAAACAAGAAACAGCAAGGCGTGAAATGGCACTGTATGTCAGTCTCATTTGCCAGTAAAGTTTTCAGCAAGAAAAACTGGAAGATGATTTAACCTCACTGAGGAGAAATGACTGTCTATCCCAAAGTAAATGCGTAGTTGTCAGCTTTATGTTACTGGAAATAAAGCACAGCACTCGCAGCTACTGCTTCCACTTCTCAACTCTGCAGCATCTCTGAGTATTTCAGAAGTGCTTTGCAAATTATAATGTAATTACAGCTTCTATAAACACTCTCCTTGCTTTACAGGTGGAGGAACCAAACCACGGAGAGTGTAAAAGATTTGTCCAAAGAATCAGCATGTCATTTTCAAGGAAGGAATCCTCGTCTACTTAGCCACAGGACATTCATCTTGTCCTGTAAACTTCCAGCTAGAGGAATTGCTGCTTTACAGAAATATATGTGTGTATACATATATGCATATATATGTTTCCCAAAGTGAGAAGAAAAGAAGGAACAGACCTTTACCTCTTTTTGCTGAGCCTGCACAGGTAGAGGGAGGAGCAGGTGAAGTTGGCTGAAGGGTGAGCTTTAGCACAGCCCCTTGGTCTTGCTGGAGCCCACCTCTCTCTCTGTCAATGTTTGGCTCCCAGAAGAGATCTGTGTCTGAGGGAGGGCAGTCCGGACAGGGCAAGCAAACCCCAGTCAGATCCCAGGAGCTCAGCCTCCTGCTATGGTCTGACACTGGCTCACTGGCTGGAGATTCCCTCAAGCCTGGAGGACCGATGCTGGGGGAGACTAGCTCCCGAGCTGTTCCTGACATGCACTGGCAGCTGTCTGCCTGCTATTCTTTTAAAGAGTCTTCGTGGATCAGGGTAAAAATGTGATCTTACGCAGGCGGCATTGTAAGCACAACTTGGCTCAAGTTCAGCTCTTCCTCTGGCTCCCAGCTACTCTATTTTTATTGAAGGAATTTGAGGCTATCAGAAAGGAAGTCAAATTGTTTTAGGAAAACAATAGAAAAGCAACTTGAAGTTTATTAGCTTCCTGCCCAGGGCCTGGGACCAACTTGTCAAACTTATTAGAGCGATGGCAGAGCTATTTATTTAAAAGGGCTAGCGACAAGACTCGCAATTTCATTCCTGTTTAGGCCTCGGTGAAAACAAAGGAAAGCCATAAAATAATATCTGAAAGGAGCAGATGGCTAACTGGTAAATGGTGCAAGTAAGGTTGGCCTGTGAGCCATTTGTGGTGTTCACCCCTGCTTTCATGGGATCTTGTTGTTGAATGAATGCCCAGGCTTGCATTCATAGGCTAGCCCCATCACCCCAAATTCCTTATTGTTGCTCAAATTTTGAAATGGAAGCCTTACACCTAAGATTACAAATTTGGCAGGAAAAGATCTTTGTTTAGAGCTACTGAAAGGAGCAAACAATACAGCAGGTCTGCAGAAGGGCCAGGAATAGCGCCCAGGTGTCCCTGATCCTGTTGGACTGCTGGAGCCCCCTGACTGTAAAAAATATTTATATCCTTCAGAAGCAGCTGCAGTCTGCTTCCCCATTCAGCTACCCCAAAGCAGCAGTGCCATTAAGTCACTGAAAACATGCTGGCATGTGGCTGGTGAGGAGAACGGACAGCCAAGCTATTAGACTCACAAGCAGAAAGTGTCTGTGCCGCCTGAGCCTTTCTAAGGAGTTTCATCGTTCGCAAGGAAACAAGAAGAGACTAAAACAAGTAACTGAGAAGCATTTACAAACTCTGCTTAATGCAAAGCCATGTCCGTTTTCCAGAGGGCTCGCTGCTAACTGAGTGTCTAGCCTGCTTCCAGGGAGCATATAGGAAGAACTCACCTCTCCTTTCAATGGTGCAGTGGTAGTCTCTAGAAAGTCAGGCGCTGAGAGGTAGTGAGCCCGCAGAGCTATGCACACAAGCTTTGAACAACTCAGTAACTGCTTTTCAGATGAAAGGAAGAAGAGCCCACCTCAAAAATTCTCTTCCTTCTTCTCCTCATTAGCTTAACTAAAAGCGGGAATGCAAAGCTACAGTTTTCTCTGAGGCCTAGGGCAATAATGCATCTTGTAGTGGCAAGTGGTAGAAGATCTCGGCTTATATGTTCCTTTTAATTTATCCGGGTTAGATGCTTATAAGAGGGTCAAAGTGAGTGCGTGACTCTGGAAGGGCCTAAGAAACTGGGTCTTAAACTTGGTAGTTTTAATGTAAACGCAACAATCTTGCATTTATTTAAGGTGTTCTCACAGATTTTAGACGGTTTCTCTGATTTCTGTCCCTCTGAGATACTTCCTTGGTAAGCAAATCAGCCAAAGAAGCACACAGAACAGTGCAGCATCCTAGTTCATTACAGTCTGTAGGCGTTTACTTAATTTTAAGTACATTCTTGAGTTGCATTGATTTCAGTGAGATTTAATAGCCTGGAAGTTAAGCACCCTATATCACCAGCCAGGCCAGCTTTGCTGGGGGAATTCCAAGGCAGACGGCAGCTAGTCGATAGACTTCTCGATCGCCTCTGCTCTATCACATGTGCAAATCACATGATGGTGTCGTGGCACTGGAAAATAGTTTATTCACACTTATTTGGAATCTGTGTCATCTGGACTAGTATCACTTAATTCGCACTTTGTTCTAGTAAGTAGTGTTTCAAGCCCAAATGCACGCTGTGAGCGTCTTTTTGTCAGTCGCTCGGGACTGTTGAACTCTCGGTAGTCCCTGAGGCTGGGATCCTGCAAAGATTTGGTCATGTGAGTAACTTGATATAGTTACAGCTTGGGGCCATTCATGTGGGTGAAGGTCCCTCTGTGTACAAATGTCATAGACTGGAAAATGTTGTAGATTGTTGAAGTTTCCTGTTTTTTCTACCAGGAGCCAATATGCTTGATCAGAAACTTCTGGAATGATAGAGGTTACTGGCCAGCTGGACGCATGGATGCTGGGGGACCTCTCACCCAAGAAGGCTGCGACATGCTGCCATGTGGTGCCAGTGCCAGTACCCAGTTCCTGGGATGTGCTCTCCCATGGTGGGGTTAGATAGCTGTGCTGCTCTGAGATCTCCCAGCTCTAAACCTGGAGGCTTTAGAAAGAGGCTGCTTAAGCAATATTGCCAGTGTGGAAAGAATCACAGGCACACATCTCATCATAAAACAAGCTAGCTTTGCTGTGGAGTAGAAATACCTCAGCCTGCTCTATACATTCTCTGCAGGAGGAAGAGAAATCAGGACTTGAATCTTCTCTGAAGGCCAAGATCTCTAGAGTTTTCCCTGGAAGTCAGCTTCAAAGGAAGAAACAGTAAAAGGATTTGAGGAAAAAGAGACATGCTTGGGCAGTGGTGAGCGAAACCAAAAAGTAAACAGCCTGAGTTATGGGAGGATTCTCAGATGATGCTTATTGCTCCCAGCCAGCTTGTTCTCTTTTGTGATGGTCTGAAAACATTTCAAGACATGACCTCCTGGGTAAAATTAAGAACTTAATTAATAGCACAAATTTATGAGTAATGATTCTTCCCGCCAATTTTGTGATGTATGTTGGCTGGATTCTGAAGCCTTCTGTGAACAATGCAAATTACAGCAAATGGAGGGGGCAGGAGGACATGGCTGGCCCAAGGAGATTAGAAGGGTACATCTTATACTAGAAATAAAATTATATTTCTTTTGTTGACAAGAGGTCACAAGCTAGACTAAGTCCCAGCAATGCTGTGGTGCACAGTGTGCAGGGAAGGTGCCTTACAAGGGGCTTCCCTTCCCAAAGTGTGCCATCAGGTCGACTGGAGCGGTGCAAGGGAAGCAGGCAGCCCTGCTCCTTCCTGCTGCACCTTCCCTGTGGCTGCTTAAAGGCAAATAGGCTCACAGGGATGCATTAGGCAGCTATACTTCTCAGCCTGGTATCCTGAGTATTTATTAAAGGAAAGCTCGGAAAAGGTTCGTATCCAGTTTTGCTTTCTGGAAGGCTGAAGGATTTGGTCAATTCAAATCTCCTTAATTGTGTTTCTGGACACCTGGGTTTCCTGGTAAAATGCCATCTGCTTGACTTTTTATAACATCCCCCCTGCCCAGAAGAGGTGACCGCCTGCAGAGGAAACAGGTGGGTGCCTTCATCACCTGCAGCCACAAAGGCAAGGAAGTGAGTGGCCTGACTTCTCTGCAGCAGCCAGCCGAGGCCATGCCGAGAGCCATGCTGGCTCTCCAGGTGGCCACAAGCCATGCTCTTGTTCAAAGCTATGAGGAGTGGTGAAGATGCTAGGAAATTCTCTGAGTACCGAAGTCATAGAATCATAGAATCATAGAATGGTTAGAGTTGGAAGTGACCTTAAAGATCATCTAGTTCCACTCCCACCCCGTCACGGGCAGGGATGCCTCCCACTAGACCAGCTTGCTCAAAGCCCCATCCAACTTGGCCTTGAACACTGCCAGGAATGGGGCCTCCACAGCTTCCCTGGGCAACCTATTCCAGTGTCTCACCACCCTCACAGTAAAGAAATTCTTCCTAATATCTAATCTAAATCTACCCTCTTTCAGTTTAAAACTTACCTCTCATCCTATTGCTACACTCCCTGATAAAGAGTCCCTCCCCATCTTTCCTTTAAGGCCCCCTTTAAGTACTGGAAGGCTGCTATAAGGTCTCCCTGGAGCCTTTTCTTCTCCAGGCTGAACAATCCCAACTCTCCCAGCCTGTCTTCATGGGAGAGGTGCTCCAGCCCTCTCATCAGCTTTGTGGCCCTCCTCTGGACTCGCTACAACAGGCCCACGTCCTTCTTATGTTGGGGGCTCCAGACCTGGACACACTTGCCGATGGCCTAACATAGGGCTTTCCCCACTTAGCTTCCCATTTAATTTCATTTAAATTCTCTCCTGTTGCTTCTGGTACATGCACGATGCACTCTGCTCTGATCCTAACTGCTGACTGCTCCATATAAATCCAGGCACTGCATTCTCACTGCGTCCTTTACACGCTGTAGCTTCTTGATTTTGATGCTAGTGGAAGCAAAGATGAAGTGTGATCATGGGACACCTAGCAGAGAACTATATGCAAAATTGCTAGCCTGTACTGAGATGTTTCAGTTGTGAGATGCTGTTTTTAAATCTCTCTGATTTGGTAATTGACAGATGGTACCAAAGTGAGCTTGCACTGTGCTAAGACCCCTGTATGAGCTCATGCAGAAACCTGGTGATAAAATCTGACCAGTAAGTGGTGTCAGACAGGATTGTGTTTGTTTGCTGATGTTTATTATTTTCCTTAAAATGCTGGAAAAGGAAGAGATATTTAAACTTGATTGAAACAAGTTGAGGTAGCTAAAAATTCACTAGTTTTGAGCTGAATCTTGCAGTTCTGTAGTCAAATACAGAGTTTGGCTTCTTGGTGAGAAAAAAGAAATTTATTTTCCTTAAAAACACCCTCCTACTCCAATTGAGATATGATAAAAATAACTATTAAAATAATAAGCAATTTTTTTTATGGTTGGGGTTGATGATTTTTGGATTTCTCTGTGTGTGAGAAACAGAGATGTCTAAGCAATGCATGTTAGGAGGATAGACGGTTTTTGCATGTGATACCCACATGGTATGATGTGGAGGCTTCCTATAATTATCCTATGCCTGCTAAAGGAGAAAAGTAAATTGGTTCTTTCAGACGAAGAGGAACCCAAGACTGATTTTTTGACAATGCACTCAGTATTTAGGAGTGTTGTCACCAAACCAGGGACACCACAGGATATGCCCACTGAAAGAGCACTTCAGAATATGAATTGCAGTGGTTAAAAGCCATGCAAGATTGCTCACAAGAAGAGAATAGGAAAATGGGAAGCCTTGATGTTATCTGCTGTTCCCACACTCTTTCCTCACTTTCCTCCCAGACCAGCTTTGTGAAAAAACACATTTCTCTCTCAGGGAAAGTAACAATTTAACACCACAGGGAAGAAATGTTTTGCAGTGTGCTGCATGAAATGATGCAGTATCACTCAGCTAACATCTGGTAAAACATTCTTAAATAGCCTCGTCTTTCTGCCTCAGCATTTCTAACATCAATAATTTTATTGGTAATAATCAGTGAGGTCTGAGATTTGTTGGAGGAAGATGGATGTCTGCATTTGGGGAGAAAATCTAAAGGGCTTTGAAGTATGCTGACAGAAAAATGCTACATTAAGCAACATTACAATTACTGAGCTGAGAAGTCTGCACTGATTTGCAGTTCCCAAATCATTTGGAAGACGTGAGGAACGCTGCCTTGAGAGTAGTTGCTGGTGCTTTAATGCCATCAGATTCATAAAAGCTGGAGAACTCCCCAAATGCGACAATCCAGGGTAAATCTAAACCTGACAGGAGCTCCTGTGGCTGCCCACACCGGTCACATGAAGTGCTTTCTCTTGCACTCCCTACAGCCCCACCCTAGAAGCCTTTGAGAGAAGTTCTTCTCCCTTCCTATCTGATAGGTCTGGGCAAATCCAATCCAGTCTTCCAGTCAAATTCTTTCTAATCCAGGCCACACAACCTTCCTTCCACCTAAGCAATCCTTTCCAGTTTTCCTCCTCTGCTCAGAACTATGTGATCATCCGTGCATTGGAAAAGATACCTTGAGAAATCACTTCATATAGTTAAAAAGAATTATTTTCTACTCTGGAAAGTGGACCCACATGGAAACTCCAGCACAGGAATGACACAAGATTGTCTTTCAGCTACCAAAGTGATGTGAAATAGTATCCTGCAGCTGTGTAAGCAATTAGACCAGCATTACAGGAATCCATGCAGAGGTCAATGGTGATCTGTGGAGTGGTATCTGGCCTGCTTTGTGCAGGCAATCTGCTTGGTGCTGAACTGGATGGGAACTCACATTTTGTTTCCAAGCACAACAAAGCTGTGAGATGGTTCAGCTATAAAAAAAGAAGATGGAGCTGAAGAAACTTAATGTCATGCCAACATTAATATTATCTGGCCTTGGTTTCACAGAATCACAGGGGTTGGAAGGGACTCTGGAGATCATCTAGGCCAACCCTCCTGCCAGAGCAGGGTCACCTAGAGCAGGTTGCACAGGACAGCGTCCAGGCGGGTGTTGAATGTCTCCAGAGTCAGAGACTTCACCACCTCTCTGGGCAGCCTGTTCCAGTGCTTTGCCACCCTCAAAGGAAAAAAGTTCCTCCTCATGTTTAGATGGAACTTCCTATGGTCAAGTTTGTGCCCGTTGCCTCTTGTCCTATCACTGGGTACCACTGAAAAAAAGACTGGTGCCATCTTCCTGGCACCCTCCCTTGAAGTATTTGTAAGCATTGATGAGATCCCCCCTCAGTCTTCTCCGGACTAAAAAGACCCAAGTCCCTCAGCCTTTCCTCATAAGAAAGATGTTCCAGTCCCCTAATCATCTTTGTAGCCCTCTGCTGTGCCCTCTCCAGCAGTTCCCTGTCCTTCTTGAACCGGGGAGCCCAGAACTGGACACAGTACTCCAGATGCGGCCTCACCAGGACAGAGTAGAGGGGGAGGATAACCTCCCTTCACCTGCTTGCCACACTCTTCTTGATGCACCCCAGGATGCCATTGGCCTTCTTGGCCACAAGGGCACATTGCTGGCTCTGGTAACGGCCAGAGATTTCCAAAGATGGAAATTTCTGGGCCTCTTGCTTCCTTCAGTCTTCTGCTGTTACCTCCTGTCCAAGTTGTTGAACCCAGCTGGTGATGGTCGAAATGCTCTGCAGCATTTCCAGTTGTTGGAGCAGGTGGTGACACAGTAAGTGTGGTTAATATGGAGAAATTCATTCTGGACTGGGTTGTAAGCTGCAGTGAAGGAGAATGGGGACACAACAGAAAAAACCCACCACTTGCCTACCTTAAGGCATCTTAAAGCCCTCTGAGCTCTGGGACTGTTTAAGGCTTCTTGCATGACATACAGCAGCCTCCAAATTGCTCTATCTGATAATAGGCTGCCCTCTGATCTCTACCACTCCTCAGTTTTGCCACAATCCAGGCTAGAGTCCTAGTCTGTCTAGTACTGGTAGTAAAGATGAACTGCTGGGGAAACTGGTGTCAAAAGAGAAGGCTGGTCTCAGCCAATGAAGTTAAAGAACAAGAGGGTCAACCCACCTGAGGTTCCTTCCCACCTGAATTACGCTATAGTTATAAGTTGCAGGGAGCAGATGGTCTGTAGCAGGCCGAGGTCAGTGCAGCAGCTTCTGTACAGGTAAATGATATCAGTGTACAGGATTTCTTTAGCATATCAAGAAAAGTAGTAAAAGAAGAAATTATTAATCTTGTTTTTCAGAAAGTCCTCAGATGAAGCTGTTTGGGAGGCCAAGTGAATTACTGAAGTTGTTTGCCAATCTAACACAGAAAAAAATTAATAAAGAGACATGTCCTGTTGCTGTTTAAAATGCATAGTAGTGACATGGATAGGGACAAGAACATGACCAAATTCATAACTAGCACTAATGTATGTACCCACCTATGTATGTATCTGGTGAGTAATATTATAGATTGGCACATATGCTCCATGGCATCAATATCATTCCTAATTTGGGGGGTCAGATTGCTCACCGAAGAAGAGGCTTCTATGTTTAAAAATACATGTTATTTGCTTTTCTAGGTGCAGGTCTGTCAGAGTAGCTTTTTTTTTTGTTTTGGTTGCTTGAGTTTTCCTTGTTAGAAAAGTGTACCAAGACTTATTTTCATGGCAGGCTTTTCTCAACAAGAAAGACTCCTAAAAAATGGGTACTTGCATTCTGGATTTGTTTGCTTCCTTCTGGAAGATTGTGCCATGACTGGGACTCCCTTAGCAGAAGATACTTTGTCCCCAGCTTTCACATAGCCTGTTCTTGCCTCTGAGGTCCCATTCCAGTTAGGGAACAATTGTTGAAGTGATTCATAGATTGACATCTTTCTTTTCATGTGCCAGGGTTTTTTTGAGGCATTTCTGAAAAGCCATCTCTCCTGCTCTGTGAGACACCATGCCTCGAGTCCTATGGGGATTGTAGCCTGAACTCATGTCATGGCATAATCCAAAATGTCCAGGAGAAAAAGCAGTGTGGTAGCAGGTGAAATTCACAGGAGTACGAGCCACTGCATTGGCAGAGGAAGCACATCCATCTTTAAGTACTCCAGGATCCTGAGTAAACTTAACCCCTCATGCAAAGTTGTAGGAAGCATTCTTGTGACCAGCTCCCTGAGAAGAGAGGCATGATCACCCAAACATGGGGCTTATTGCTGCGGTCAGAGGTTCTGGGGTTTGATCAATATGGAGTGAAAAGACAACAATATTGATGAGATACTGCCCTGTAAACCTTGAGAGCAAACGTCATGGCATAGCTTATGTCCATTTGGTTCTTCTCGCCCTCCCTCAGACCCCAAACAGGGCACTTTTGTCCATGCTGCCTTGTGGGAGCCGTTATTAGTCAGGCCAGCACCCAAGCCATCCTGGGAGAGCATCATTGGCTTGGAGTGAAATTTTCAGGGAGCATGCTGACAGTTCGACAATACTGATGGTAACGGGATCATATTGGAGCCCGTGCCTTGGTGCTGTTAGTTTGTGAGTTATAAATGCACCACCACTGCCTGAGAGCAAGCTAGGTTTGGAAGAGGAAGAAGGTCAGAAAGTAAGGAGTGAAAATATGACTATGCCACTGAGCTCAAGGAGAGAGGAGCTGTTCCTTAAGTTGCAACCTGCTGCATTTATTGGATTGCTTTCTGGACTGTGGAGTACTGGGTAAGATGATGGATTCCTTGACTCCTGACTGCCCAAATATGTGGATAAGGACATACTCGAGATCTTTGCTAAGCTCGTGAGCTGATGCAGTAGCTACTTTGCTTATCTCTGGATTGATGTGCAGGTTACTGCTAGAACAGGGTTTTTCGTAGAGCCAAGTGGCTCCAGCCTGTCGTGTCTATGGTGCCTGTACGGGCACAGTGAGCCAGGCTCTGTGTTTCAGCTTCCCAGTCCGGTGTCTGGCTTGCTCTGTGCTAGGCACCGAGTACAAGCTGGCATGGAGGCAGTGTAAATAACTGGTCCTGTGATAACATCAGAGGATGTCCATCATCTTTGAAAAACAGTGTCTGTGTGCTAACATGGTTCTTGTAGAAAGGAGGCTATCACCTATTAAAAAATGTTTACCTTATTTGTCCGTTTGTCAGACTGGAGGAGGAGAAATTTGGCTGAGTCCTGACTGGTTTTGAACTTTGGGAAAGTGAAAGATGCATGGAAAGAATGAAACTGAAGCATGAAAGCCTGCAGAAAAAGTTGGTGCAGTCACACTGTTACCAAACTGCAAATTCTTGCATAGAAACGTGAAGTAATCTTGCAGAGTGTTTCTAGGTGCTGGAATAAATATCTAGTGTCTACAGAGAGCGTGCCCTATGTCTGGGGATCCACCCTCTGGTGCGCTGTGCGCTTTCATTTGGGGTGTCTTTGAAGTAAATTCATATATTGATGTTTGGCCAGTCAGTGCCTGAAGGAGTTTCATTTTGTATTTTACCTTAAGGGTAGGTGAAAAAAAAAAAGACCCCCCATATGTATATATAAGGTGATTACATGTGAGATTCTGTTGCAAATGAAGAATAAACCTACAGAGAACATAAAATCAGGAGCCAGCCCTGAGGGGAGCCAGAAATATTTTGGCTGAAAACCTGGTTGGTGGTCACTGTTTGCCCCCTACTCAGTCAAGTCAGTTGTGTCCAAGTACTGAAGAATGTTGTTTTTTAGTGCATTGAAAATTACCAGGAAACCAAAGATTTTGCTTTATTCCTGCCTGGAGCTACCAGGAAACTGTATAACTGCCTGCCAGTCCATTAGGTAGGGACTTGTGGTGGCTTGTTGGTGGGCTGTAGGCACCTGGATAGTTTAAGTGGCAACGACGCGTGCCACCCTACAGTTGCTTGGTTCTGTTGCATAAGGATGAGATGCCCTCCCCTGCTGCCGTTATTGTGGCAGCCATTGCAGGCTGGAGCCCAGCCTGGCTAGCAAAACTCGCTCAAGAAGAGGGATAAGGACATGGGTGGTGAGCCTATTCTCTGTGCTGTGCCACACCATTTACAGAACCCAGTCTGGCTTGTTTAAACCCAGGGTGGGTATGTCTATAGGAGCTGCTGCAGTTACTGGGGCTCAAGGAAAACTCCAAGAATTTTTAGCAGGCAGAGTTGTTTTCTTTCTGCACCTCTCTGAACTCACCAGAGCCTGAACACAACTCAGAAGAAATGCTGGACTGGGGATGTGCTGCACCGTGTTGGGGTGCTTTCAGAGTTGTTATCAGGGCCTTAGAGATCTCAGAATTTCTCGGTTTGAACGCCTTTCTTTGACTATCAGAGGCACCATCTCTGGCTCCCAGAAACCCCTCCACTCAGCTCAGTGATAAAAGCACTTTCTAACACCAAAGCTGCTGTGTTCCCACGCCTGTTGCTGTCATGAGGGAGGCCAGTCTTAACAATAGCAGAGGAATAAAGAATAGCCTCGCTAATCGATATCCTGCCTAGACGCTGAGTCAGGTGGCAGCTTGGGCCTCTTTAAAATTCCTGCATTGTTCCTGATTTTTCATTTGACTGGGGTAAATTTTTATCTTTAAGGAAAGAAAACAACCGGGACCAACTGTCTCTGCCTGCTCCACTGTTCCCTTCCCACCCACCCCCACTCAGTTTTGGTGTCTTTGTCCTGTGGCAGCCTCCCCCAGTGAGGGATACAGATACGATTTGCTAGCCTGGACTTTGAGCTGAGATTGATGTGCTGTGGTTAGGACAAGGTGGTGATGGTGGTCTGAGCATGGCTCCCTAAGTCACATACATCTGCAAGGCTTTGGAGAACACAACCTTTGACACCTACATTTCCACGTGGGCTCATATTATGTGATTGGTCTTAAAATGGTCAGAAGGCAAGGCAAGGATACAGGCAGAGGTTCCCAGAAAATTTCTCCATAGATGAATGTTTGGAGCCTGGGCAGGATGCTAGGGAAGTCTGTGTGCAAACAGACATTTGGAAAATTGACAAAAACCAGTATTTGCTTAAACAAACTGTAAGATCCCATAGCTCAAGCTCTTGAATCCACCTCAGCTGCCCTAAAAACATTTTCCAGAAGGAGAAGGGGGCCAGGGTGTCTTTCTGTAATCTCTGAATCCCGCAGTGCCTGCAGGGTCCAGTCTGGGGGTTTCATTCTGCTCCTGTCATCCCTGAGCATCACCCTGGGGCTGCTCTCACCAGCCTGGACCAGGGGAGTTGGGTCTCTGCCCCTTCCCCTAGCCATGAGCCCTGCATCAAAGACTGCAGAGGAGAAAGGTCATAGACACCCCCAGCATTGTCCTTCAAGTTAGGAGGTCCCAAGGAAATCTTTGTGGCTCTGTGGCACAGCTTCTCTCCTGCTGAAAGGCCCCAGCAGAGGAGGAAAGCGTGGTCCTCACTGTGCCATGGGGCAGGAACTCTGGGGGCTGGAAAGGGAACTGGTAAGAGCTACATTTGTGCGTGTAGATATGAGATAAGAGCTGACCTACCCTTCACCCCAAACTGAACTCCCTGAAGCTCAAACAGGGTACGGCAACTGCTTGTGAAAATGCTGGGGAGAAGCCTGCCAGAGCGGCAAACCTGCTGCTCTTCCCTGGGGCTGGGAGCAGAAGTTGAACGACCATCCATGAGATGCTTCTGCTCCAGGCAAAACCTGCAAGGCAGTACATTCTTAGGAGCTTGCTAGGTCCCTGACTAAAACACTGGAGGACTGCTGACATAGAGGAATCGTGAGCCGAGTGCGCCTGCTGGGAAACAGGGCAAGGACGGCTGTGCCCCAGGGCAGCAGCTGCCGGGGGCTGCCATATCTGCCTCCTTGGGATGGGACACACCATGCAACTACTGCTGACGGCCCAAAAACCTGTCAGGGGGACATCCAGCCCAGCCACAGGGCCCACTGTGCCTGAGGGAGATATTAGGCAAAGGAAACTGTTCTCAATAATTTTTTTTCCGTCAGATTTTTTTCTTTTCCTTTCCAAAACTACTGAAGTTCTGGAAGAATTCTGCATCTCTAGCATCAAAGGCTCATTTCATGGGCCATGGAGCACGGTCAGGCGATGGAGAAAGCCTGGCTGGCAGCAGGATCGCATGGGGAGGGATGCTCTGCTCAGTCCTGTGACCTGCTTGCATCTGGAGACAGGGGAGGACGGAAGGCCCAGCGTTTGTCCCCCTCACAGAGAGGGTACCAGGGGAACCTGGCAGCTGCCTGCACTGCCCTCGCTGTCATTTCTGTCTGTCCCTCCCCACGTATACCAGAATACCTGCCCACCTTCATGGCTCCTCCCTGCCCATAGCTCTCCAGCACCTTTTTGTTCAGGGACTGCATTTTTTCCCTGGTAGGGGGCAGGGGTGTGTTTAAAAATAATGTAAAGGAGAAGAATCCAAAGCAGGACAAACCCCTGAGGTTCCCCAGGTGGTACTTGGCAGAAGCACAGTCCTGTCTTTGGACAAAGCCTCTGTCCTGAGGGGTGGGGGGACAAATAGAAATTACAGACAATGGAGAAATCATTTCAGATTAAGCTAAAATAGCATCTAATAGGTGTCTGAATGGGGCCTTTACTGCACATAGTCAGTTAGGTTTTGCTTTCAGATATCCCTACAGTGACACACATTACAGATACTGTCACAGCCGCTTCCCCCAGTGCAGATATAAACAGGGCAACATCCACAGCTGAGTGGCGTTAGATGGAATTCCTATACTGGAAATCTGTTTCTTCTGGGAAAGAAACATCCCCCTTTAAGGATATTCCTGGATCTTTGAGTCTCCTGGGAGCCTCAGATCTGCTTTGCATAGCACGAGAAGCGGTGCCTGCCAGCGCAAGCATGGTGTGGCGTGGTGAGGGCTGTCCCCGACACCGTGCTCTCAGCACTAACCCCTATGTGCCTGCTCTCCTGGGAGCGAGCAGGGAGATCTGCCTGTGCTGCCTACTGCTTGCATGGTGGGACGCGTGTTTGTATCGAACCTCAGGGAGTAGGGAAAGACTCTTCTTGCCCCTAGTATCTTTACAGAGACTAGGAAACAGAAAGCAGGGATATCTCAGAAGGTGTTTTCCATCAAACACACACCAAGAAGCATCTCTCTCTTCTCTCTCTATGAATGCAAATACAGGGTGCCAGAGGATCGGCAAGATATAGCTTGCCTAGTTAACTGCTCAGTGTCTCTCAACCTCACACGGGCAGGGCATTGCTGGAGGTGAACTGAGAATTTCTTCCAGACTTGGGCTTTTGTGCTGAGGCTGCTGGTAAGAACTTCATTGGCACCAGCTGGGAAGGGGGTGGTTGTGACAACCACACCTGCCTCATGGGAATATAATGGAGTCCTTTAGCTCATTACAATGGTTACAGGGGTTTGCTGTGTGTCAGGCCTGTTAGTGGTGCCTCTGAGTTGGTTGCTCTCCAGAGCAGTGTTGCTTGAGATACTGGACCTCAGCTGTTGTAGCTCAGACAGTGGGAGCATCCTTGGCATCCTTGATATATGTGTGTGGATCCTTGTTATGTAGGTTGTGGAGTCCTGAGTTTCAGATTGTTTGGAAACACTCTGATCGGTCTGTGGCCACTCAGGCTATCTCTGCTGTTGCTATGAGGCGTTAATGGTCACTGTGGCACTGTGGCATGGATGGAGCCAGGAGGTTTTGGCTCTATCAGCCCTGTGGTGTGGTTAAGCCTGCAGCTTGCTGGCTGCTTGTGTGGTTACAGCTTGGGGATTGTGCCAACAGCTGCACAGAAGAAATGAATTTCTTATGAGCTTCTTCATCTGCCCCTGGAAAAAGTCTTGGGTCTTAATCAAGCTGTTAGTCACAGCAGGTTTCCCAAGCCTTGGGGCTTGCCCGTGCAGGGGACTAATCTCTGTGAGGTGTGTGCCAGGCATGCTGCTGGGGGCTCTGCTCCGCTCCAGGCACTGTGTGCGAATGCTTACCTGGGAAAGCAGTCGCTGTAGGGATCAGGTCTTTCCTCTCTGGGAGGGGACGATGGGGAGGAACTAATGCAACCAGGCTACCCCTCCATCAGCGTGTCCGAGCAATGAAAAATCTCTTTAATGCTCACCAGGGAACCCATGGGGGTCTCGTAAGAGAAGATTTGTTCCCCGCAGGCCTGATGCTGTGACAGGTTCCAGCAGAGATGAGCTGGCTGGCTAGACAGGAGGCTGCGTACCAAAAAGAGAGGGTGAAAGGTGCCGCCTGCCAAAGCAGCAGCTGGTGAGAAGGTGACTGGACTGCACAGCGTCAGCCCACACATGATTGGTGGGGAAGCGCGAGGCCAGCTTCAATCCTTGTCAATGGCACCTCGTTGACTTTTAACGCTTCCTTATCGTGTCTGCGCTCACCTCGCAGCAGCACTGATAAAATGCCATCGCCGGCGTAATCTCCTGAACAGCTCTGCAGGAAACGTTGCAGAGCATGGGAGGCTGAACCGCCTGCAGCCAGCAACCAGCCTGGGACGCTGGTCCAGAGCAAGGTAACAAAGAGATGGCCCTAACCTGAGACAAGGCGAGGGCGGAATAACCTCCTAGGTTTACGGAGCACCAGGTGTGCCATAAGATTGGCACGGCAGCACATGATTTTTTTTGTGTAGAATAGGGATTTACAGAAGTTGGGATAGCTGTTACTTTTCAGTACCTAGTGGAGTTGGAAATGTAAGCTGTGTGAAGTGATTGCAGTATGTTAGTACCTAGAGCTATAAACACTAGAGTTATGATAATGGGAAGGGAATGCACGGGGGTGTGTGTTTGTTTTCTTTTGTTTTTCTTTCCCAGAAATAACTTATTTCTCTCTCAGGGTATTAAGCACCCAAGTAGTTCTTGTACAAATCTTAATTGTCACTAAAAGAAGGTATTACTTTTCAACATGTAACTGCCACCTGTAGGCCCATGGCATTTTTTTAACTATTCCTGATTTTCTTTTTTTTTTTTTTCACAGGCAAGAAACTTGGAGTGATACACTTGGGAGAATTTTCTTTATGGGTTTGAACTAAGGATCCCTGAATATAAAATGATAAGCAACTACTGAGCAGGTATGTCATTTTTAGAACATGTAACTGGTGCCAAACTGGTGTACAGTATCTTGCCACTGGTGGAGAACAATGAAACCTGTCATGGAACTGGCTTGAAAGAAGAGTTTGCCTTCTGAGTGAGAAATTTGGATGTTTAAGAATGCTTTTTTTTTTTTTTTTGAAAAAAAAGGATCCTAGACTTAGTGTCCTTCTTCCTGAATTGCAGAGAAAAGTCAGGATGCTAGAATTCCTTGTGAGAGGAAAAACTTCTTAAGATTTTGTCAAAGAACTTGGGGCCCCAAAGTCCTTCACTTTTTTCATGGTTGAAGATTTGATTTCAACTTCACTGGTCCAACTATTTTAAATGATGAAAGGTGAAACAAGGGACTTCTTTAGAGGGTTATCATTAGCAACAGAAACTTCCAGTGAAATCAATGAAAAGTTTCAATTTGACTTGCTGTTTTACTTTTCCATCTTATTCAGAAAATCAGCTTGTGCAGCTCTCAGCATTTTTTTTTTTTCTTCTTGGGCTATAGCTCTACTCTGCACTATATTATTCATTGAATGTTGTTATCCTGTATCTTTTATATAGCACTAGTCTTGTAATCATCCCTGTAATCAGTTCCACATGCAGCAAACTTGCAGAATGAAACAAACTCCTTCCGCATTCCCCGTGTTCACATTATCTGCCAAGTTCTTCCTTTCCAATACTTGCTTGGATACCTTGAAGTTTATTTTCAATATCATAATCCCAAAGTTGTTCTCACAGGAATATCTAGTGTTGCCCCAGCCACCTTTAGGAGCCTCTTATTTTTTTCCCAGCAGCTTTGATCTTTCCTGTGCTTTTGAACTGTTCTCCCCCTCCGCTCTCTTTCTCTTGTTTTCTGTCCAACATCTTGTACTACCGTCTCTTTGTTCCAGTGTCTCCCCATTTCTCCAGTCTTCCATCATCCCCTACCAACATCTGGAACTCGATGTGTGGGAAACCTGGGCCTTTTCCCAAGACCACCTCTCTTCATCACCCCCAGCACTTCCGCTGTTCTCCCTCACAGTGACATCCAGATTACTGCAGATTTTACTGTCTCCAACCTCTGTCTTGCATATGGGCCTGTCAAATCTCACCAGTTTTTCCTCTAAACCCTGACTTTTTGCCTACATCCTCAAGTGAAAAGCTCAGTTATCCTCAGTTACTGCAGTGCTGCTTGCAGTCCCCAGCCTCCTGCCTCCCAGGTCCTGCTGCCTACCCTTGTCATTCTCCAGCTTCATATTCCTTCTGTGGCTTCTCCATCAGGTTTCAGCCTCTCCATGTGGACTCCCTATGTCCCCATTTCATGGCTGTCTGCTATCCCCTCACACTTGCCGTCTTCCTGAGTCTTTCCGCATCTGCTCGCTCACCTTTATGCCCTTTTCCAAGCCTTCAAAATTTCTTTTCTTACATTTCAACGCTTTTTGCTTGACCCTGTTCATACTAGGTAAGATTTAGGAGCACGTCACCTTGGAGACAGTAAACGCCTAATCCCCCTTGAAATGAATACTGATTTACTGCCCACCTAGGAGTTAGGCAGCTGAATATTGTTAAGATATTTGTGTACCAGTGTGCCACCGGGCACCTGCTGTTAGCTCTTGAGACCAGTACTTGGATTCCTTACACTTCTGATGCCACCTCACCCTGGAAGTCTGTGGTATCTGTCAGTGATGTCCCCAGAGTCTGTATTCAGTAACAGCCTGAGGAACTCGATATCTACTTCTCACTGCAGTCTGCTGGCATCCATAAGCAAGCTGTCCCTCTGGCTATCTCTGTCAGGGCCTGCTCTCATGCAGCTTTTCAGAGAAAGCCTACCAGACCAATTGGTCACAATGCAGGGCTGGTGGAGAAGGTAAGTGTTGTGGCAGGTGCCTCAGACCAGGAGGTAAATGACCAGATTTAACTTCCTTCTTTTCTTGGAGGATGGGAAATGGCAGGTAGCCCACTCACCTCTAAAATCCACTGTTTGGAGAGATGGAGGGAGCAATGTTGTTCATGTTTGCTCAGTGGATCAGCAGAGCATATGAAATGAAGTGTACCTAATGTTAGGCTAAGTTGTCATGGTGGTAAAAAGTGGGACTATGGTTCCTTTATGTCCCTCTGGTAATCTGCCCATGTAAGACTGAGGCTTACACTTGCACTTCATCTAGCTGTCTGGTTATTGTTCTTTGAAATTTTAAGGAGCTTCCTTGTCAGATAGGGGTGAATTTCATCCTAGAATGTGCTCCAGCCTGAAAGGCAGAGCTGTTTGCCCAAGACACTTGAGCTCAAATGGAGGAAGTATTGAGCTTGACTTTTTTTTTTTCATATTCTAGTAAAATGTCCTAATTAGTGGCCTACTGGGCCATGTCACCACCAGCTTGGTTTACTATCTTTTTTTTCTGGAGTGCTTTTTGACAAAAAAAAAAAGAAAAAGCATTGTGTACTTAGACCAGGAAAGACAGCAAGGTCGTGGGTCCTCTTTGAGATGGATACTTCTGGTACAGATAGGTGCGAGATATCCATGTCCCCCTGAAGTCATGCCCTCATTCAGCGTTTTCCCATAGACATCATACGTGGCATCCCTTAAGGGTGCTGGTCTTTGGTGCTCTTCTGAGGCGTCCAGTGCCAGCCACCTCCACTCTTTGTCCATGTGCAGCAGTGAGGGGATGTGAAGTACTAGCTGAACTGCTCCTGTGCTCAGCGCTAACCAGCTCATCTTTGCTGCAGACCTAGTGTGACAGTTCACCATGCCAGCAAAAAAGAAAGGAGAAGAAAAAGGGAATATAGAAAATAAAAAGCAGGACATGGAGATAATGGAAGTAGGGGAGTATTTCTGGTATTATAACTCTACCAGACTTAGATTTCTTTAGCTCCTGCTGTGCTTTGCTAAAAATGAGGCTAGTTAGCAGCAGATGTGAATGTAACAACTGACAGAGGAAGGAGAGAAGCTATAACAAATGCATGAATTAAATAGATTCTCTTACATTTTGTGGGGGGCTTAGAAGTAGCAGTTTTCAAACTGTGGCCTACTGTTTGCTCATGTCAAATGATTGGGGTGCTGTGGAAGGTGAGAGAAGGGTGCAGTAAGCAAGATGCATGATATGTCATCAATCAGAAAAAGGAGAGCAGTTGGGGAATGGGTTACTGGAGCTGCTGAGGGATGATGGTGTAGCTGGGGAGAAAGATGTAGCTTAGGAGTAGATGCTAATGTTGCAGAAGTGGGGATGAGGATTCATGTTACTAAGAATAAATGGGTTTATGGAAAGGATACTGATGGTTATTTGGTAACCAGAAGCTTAAATGATCAAAGAGTTTAGTAAGCCCTTCTGACTTTGCCTTGCCCTTCCAAAAATATATCATGGCTGTGTGTGGAAGGTCATCTCCCATCCGTTCTTAGACGTTAATCAGCCTCTTCAATATAGGTGGCCTATCAGATTGCACAGGCTGGGTAAACACTAGGATATATGATAGCACATTTGCTGAGCTGCAGGATCTAAAGGTAAGGTCGATATCTGGAAGGCCAAGATATTTGTGATGGGAGGCAGGATTCCTGGTCCCTTCAGCTGCTTGCCCTCAAAATGGAAGAAGAAAACACTTCAAATTCCAGAAGTCTTCGCAGGCTCCAGGCTATAAACAGGCTCTTCCTGTATGAAGCAATAAGGATCTAACAGTAACCAGGAGATGTCTGCTTTTCCATACGGGCCTAATACTACTGGCATATGTTTTTGCCCATCAGGGGGCAAGGAGCACCCAGTGCCACTGGTGTGGATCATCCAAGAAGACGATATCAAAGATAGTCATGGGGTAAAGAAGGAATGAAAGCCTGGTCAAGCCGAAGCAGAGGAAGACAGAAAGGGGAAGGAGTCAAAAACAGAAAAGAAGATGGAAAGATGAAGAAAATAATTATGGATAGGTGGGAGAAGTATTGACGGTGGTTTGTACAATGGAGAAATGTCCCAGCCATTAATACACTTCACAAATCCTGTATTTTTTTCGGCTGCTTTGGCTAAGGGCCTCTGCGGGGGCAAGTATACAAATGATGGGTCCCCAAGTTCTGCTGCTCTTTCCTAATTCAATGAAAGCAGAATTCATCCCCTAGGTAACTATCCTGAATTCATACTGGGGGGCTGTGGTTCTAGCATGGTCTGGATCCTCTGTGTCAGATCTCTGAGTAAGTCTGTATTCCCAGAAGTAATGGGAAGGAAGATATGACCAAAGGAATGTATTTGCTATTTTACTTTGTGGATCACAGGGCAAGTGCCACATGCAGTAGTCATGGACAGCCTGTTTATCTCCACCTCTCTCGCTAGCTTGAATGCAATGGTACTGCAGCTTGGGTCTCTGAAGCTGTTCTTGGCATGTGGGCTCTTTGTGTTAAAAAATCTTCATGGGTCTGTCACCACAGGCCTCAGCTATACCTTGGGGTGCAGAGTATGCACGATATTGATGCTTGGAAATGCTTGTAAGACATTGCTCTGTATTTCCTGGACCTAGCCAAGAGACTAAAGTGATGGTTACTGACAGTTTAATATCCAGTAGCCTGTTTCAAGGGCTGGTGTTTCCTGACAGCAATGACTACTGTTTCACCCTATAACCATATCTCTGCTCCCAATCAGAAACACCAAACCTGAGCAGCTTGGAGTGTGGTAGCTTCTTCTCTGGTGCGTGGTCTGACACAGATAGGCAAACCGCTTGGTTGATGTGGGAAACCAAAGTGTCCCTTATAGCTAAAGTGGAATCTTCTAGGAGGTAGGCTGTTGTCCCATTAGTCAGCTATGACAGTGAGGGAAAGTGCCTCTCCAGGAAGGATCTGTGTCACTTGGACCCTTTGTTTACACTGAGCAAAGCCATTGGATTTCATACCTTCTTGTACAATGATTCTACAATAAAATGGGAAAGATCAGACATTCCTGTAGATACAGACTACTGGGACTCTGTCCGAGATAGGGAATTGGCACAGTGAGATGCCAGACCCATGAGCCCTTCTCCTCCCTGGGATGAATAACCCACCTTTTTTTCAACATGAATCTTACCAGCCAAGGGTGTTGCCTCACCTCTTTCATTAGCCAGCCAGTGTCGGTATAATTAGGAGTTAAGTAGTTAATCTTCAAAAATCCCTTGGAAGTCAGAGAATCCATATATTTGTGTACTTGCAATTTGTGTACTACCCCTGAGGCAACCAGGCATGGGAATGCAATCCCATATTTGTGTATTTAACAACTGAAAAGAAGATGTGAGAAGAGTATTTGCAAGAGTATAAAGAAAAGCTTTGACTGTCTAACCTCCTGTTTCACCTTCCCTGTTGCATGCTGTGCATCTTCCTGCTGCCCAGTCCTGCAAAACCAGAAAGCCTGTATTTTAGCATACATTGAAACAGGATGAAGTTAACACAGAATGGAGTTAAGCATGTGTGTAAGCTTTGCCAGATCAGGGACTTGCACCGCAAACACTTTGAGAACAACTTATTCACATTCCTGTGTTTTCGTGAGAAATTTTACATTTCTGAAAGACAAGATCCTAGCTGCACTTTGAGAATTGTAAATCACTTGCTTTTGTCTCAGCCAGAGAGGAAAACTGTTTCTTAATTAGGGGCCCACTTGTGGTAGGCCCTACAGAAACGTGTATCAAATGGTAACTTTACCTTAAAGCACTTACAATCAAATTACACAAGGTAGACTGAGCCAGGAATAGATAGTGCTGGTATAGTGCTTTAGAGACTTTTGTTGTTGCTGTTTCTTGCAACGCAGACATTAGAACTTTACAGGAAATGTGTCAGTCCTCCAAATGGATGGAGATGTGTAATCGTAAGGGGGAATAAGCATTGCACAGCTGGTCATTTGTGGCTCTATATTATTGAACTCTACTATCAAGGATCTGAAAGACAGCAAAATAGTCATTGATCAGTAGGAATGACTCAAAAAATCAGTAAGCTAGCAAAAAAACCCCCAACATTACTGCAATAGTCTGGATCACTCAGCCAAGCATAACATTAGCTGCTGTAAGTCACATGTCAGAGAATAAGGAATACAGGCTATGCTTATCAGCTGGCAAGTTTGTCTTGGGAAGCAGTGACAGGGAAGGAGTGGGGGCTGGAGCGGCTCCCTGGCTGATGACAAAATTCCAGGATGATGCTGTAGCTGGGGGAACTCACGCAGCTTTCGGTAAATAACTTCAAGATGAATAGCTCTAGGAGAGGCTGAGTGTGTGTGTCATTTTAGCACTAACATGGTCACTTCCCATGTACTCTATTTAGTGCTTTTGTTGGTGGTTCCTGGACGGGAGAGGTTTCAGGGACAATGCCTGAGGGTATTAAGGAATTGGAAGCATGCCTTCCAATAAAAGGGGTCGGAGAGTTGAAGGGAAAAGGGAAAGCTGAAGGCTTTTTTCACTGTCTATATACACTTACACAGGGAACAAATTTTCTATGGTCTAGCAGACTGAAGGGTAATAAGACCCAAAAACTGGAATTTGAGATGGGAGGGGGGGAAGTCATATGAAAAAGAGCACTATTTTTTTAAGGTTGTCATTAACCACTAAGAAAAACTCACTGAGGGTTGTGGAGGATCCTCCACAGGAGGCTTTTAAATTGTGGCTGGATTCTTGTCAGAAAGCAGGCCCTTGCAGAGATGGAAAGGATTTCTGCCAAGTCTTCCGACCCAAGTTTTCGAAGGTGTGGGTCTAGATGAACAAAGCAGTTCTTTCTGGCATTACAGTCCGGAGGCTGGCTCGCTGTTGGCAGCTATGGGCTTGAGAGTTGGGACCTCATGGCAAGAGCAGAAGGCATCCCCTCTCAACACAAGCCATTACTCCTTTTCACCTTGCCCTGTGCAAACAGCCAAACCACATTGCTCTCCCTCTTTAACTTTCAAATGCTATTGCTCCAGTAAGCAGCATTGCTCCCCCTTCATTCCTGTTTCCCATGTAACCTACTGTGTTCCCACTCCATATCGGCAGCCATCTCCACCACTGAAAGACCACTGAGGATGGTGGAGGTAAGCACCAACATTTCAAAGAGGAGCTGCCACCACCCCCACCCTGCCACCAGTCCCTCATACCAGAGCACTGTTCCACTGTCTGTGGTGGCACTCATAGGTCTGAGTGTACAGGGTGGGCGAAATCAGAGTCCCCAGTGGGAGCAACCAGGCACTGTCTTTGCTGGGAGAAGAGGGCATGGGCTAGATGCAGGCCTCTCACCTGAACTCAGAGTGTTTGTTTCACCTTTTTATTGGATTGTGCTGCAGTGATATCCCAAAGTAAATGAGGCTTCATTAGTATCCATTGAGGTGCTCAGTGATAAGAGGTATTAGTCTTCATTTATCAGTATAGCCTTAATTCTCCTCTGGCCAAGCCAAGGCATTCCTTTGCATACCATCATCTATAGCTTTTTCATATACTTCAAACTTTAAACCTTGAACAATTATTCTCTTCTATTTCTGAGCCAAACAAGAATGAGTTCTTTCCTTCTGCCCCCACGGACATTTTAAATTTTTTTGTGGAAAAACTGTATTCTCATGATGCCAGCATTTTGCTTCATTTCTTACCTTATTCCCTACAGACTTGAACTTTGGCAGAGGCCAAGAGTGTGCATGTGGAAGAGTCGGTGGTGCAACGTACCATTAGAAACTTCTGAAAGCAGCGCTAGAAAGATGAGCGCTGATGCAGATGGAGGTTGAGGCAATATTAATACGTGCCAGCAGAGGCTCTGAGCCTTTGTGCACAGCCGGTATGAGCAGGTACTTGCTGTAACAGTACTTCCTAGGAAACACAATGGCCACTTGTGAGCCAGCCCTACCCCAACACAGTAGAAGAAAGCCAGGCAGGGCAGGGTGTCCTCTGCGGCACAGGAGGGCTGGCTGGGTGGAACGTGGCGAGGGGCAGTAAGCAGGCGAGGAGCTGTGGATGTGACCACTGAGGCTGCATGGGGTGGGAAGCTTTTCCTCTTGTGACTTCACCTGGATTGCGTGCCAACCTCAGCACACAATGTTATCACTACAAGCCAGCTCATGGTTGGGATGGCTGTGCTCACACAGTCAGGCCCCAGGAGACTTTCTCCAGTCCTTATAGCTTTTGGCTTTGATGGCTCTTGCCAGAAACTTGCCATGACCCTATTCCCTGGGTTTGTTTCCAGTGGTACCGGGACTGCCTCTGCTCATGGATGACCTGTGCCACCTAGGCAGATAACTAGTCATGGGAGAGTATGAGTGAAGGGTTTTTTCAGGACCTGAAGCAGGGACCTCTGCTCTACCCCACCCTTCTGGCAATCTGCGCTGCTCTTGGCTGTTTCCTTATCTAGGGTTTATTGCTGTGCAAAACAGCTGAGTTTAATGACTCAAAAGGAACGCTTGGTCCCTGATGCATGAAGACTTTGCTGCTCAGATAGAAACCCTTCCCAAGAAGCCTATTCCCCTTTCTGTAACACACACACGGCTGTTGAAACCATGAGTACTCTTGGATAAACATAGCCCTTCAGGGCTCAGACCCAGTCTGTGGCAGTGGTTTCCACAGGTCAGGGTTGTGTGGTCTGCGTCCAACCATTTTTGCTTTTGTCACTGTTAAATATCTTGCCTAAAAGGGAGAGTTGAGCCTGGATCATGAGAAGCACTTGGCATTTTCACAAATCTCCTTCCATGGCAGCCTATGGAAGTTTTATCTTCTCTTGAAGGGACACAAGCTAGATTAAATGCTGCCTCTAGAAGTCCCAGCCTGAGCCAGCTCTCCTCCCTGCACCAGCAGAAAGCCCACATTATTTATTTTGTTCTGTTGTTCATTCCATGAATAGGACTTTTATTGCTCCTTGCTTGCCTTTTTGCCTAGGGATCCTTTCTTGAAAAGGTCAGAAATCAATACTCTTTCCTTAATTCCTTGGCAGCCTTTTCTTTTCCCAGGACAGATGTTTTCCAGGACAGTTCCAAGTTTTCCATGCTTTGGCAGGATAGGCAATGCATTCAAAGAGTGTAACAGCACTGGACTAGTTTGCAGGAAATGAAGTAGTTCCAGCCTTTGACATCTGAGGTTCATCAGCGACTAGAGGCTTTGTCTTCAGGGAGACCTGTTAATGCAAGTGTCAATTTCCAGCAAAATTAAAATCTACTCACAAGACAGTCACATGGCTTTCGACAGGCATGGACAATGTATACAGCAAATAGCATCCACAAGAATTTGCAGAAGTCTCCATATTTTTTTGGGTCTGTTTGGGGTACGTGATTGGTGGCTGGTTGTTCATAAGTCCTTGCAGGTTCACTGACAGCTCGCCAGGATTGGCATTTGTACTCCCATAAGTAGAGTTGAAAGACTACAGTAATAAACAGGAGGTTGCTGGCACCCTCGTGCTGGACATACAAGAGTCTGCTATAGGCAGCTCAGGTGCTGATGCATTACACCCTTTGATATGAATACACCTAGGTGCTTTGTGGGGCATCACCTGTGTTCAGCTTGAAGGAGGCAGGTTCTACATTCAAGTTGTCTGTGAGCTGTCCTTTGGCACATATGGGTTGTCCTCGGGTGGTGTGTTTATTGTGTTCTTTTCTATTGAATGTTCTTTGCTATTCTCATTCTGCTTTGCAGTAATTCTAGTCTTCTCCTTTCCCATTTGCTTCTCACATGGTCTTGCCTGTGTCCTTCAGACTGCTTCCCTTATACGGATAGCAAAGATGGGTTCTATCTTTCCAGGACTGAGAGAAGAGACGTTGCTCACAGATGGCACCAGCTTTCCAAATACATGAGCAAGAATCCCCAGGGTGATGCTGTACATCACCACTCCTGACACTGCTTTCTGGGCTGCCTCACAGAAAATAGATTATTTTTGGGAGCTGGACTAGAGCAGATTTAAGCAGATTTAAATTACATACTAGCAGCACATGTGTAGATCTAAGATCTCATATGATCAGTACAAGGTAAGAAGACAGTCCTGGGGGGTACCTTCTGGCAGGTAGTTGTTAAAGCAAGCTGACTTTTGAACCAGAAAATAAGCACTCTTTTTCTAGTTTGCTGAGTTAGAGGTCATGTAGAAGGCATAACAGGAAGATTTTGACAGTAGAGGACTGTCATGAAAATTGGAGAATAAGCCAGGCAGGACTGAGGTGATATATGTACACACCTTCTCTCTACGTGTACATGCAAGGATCACGTTAGCCCTGTCAAGCACAATGTTGCACTGTGAGCTCATACGCAGCTCCTCAGCTACCCTGAGCTCAGAGTCCTCTGCAGGGTCACTCTTTCCCCAGACAAAGTTCCACACAGCAGGGCTACAGCTGATCTCCTTGTGGATGTGCAATACATGACCTTTCTTGTGCTAAAGCAAGCCCTTTCTGTGTTTGCCCAACTCACTGTGCCATCAGGGGTACTCTAGATCAACGGTCAGCTTTTTTCATGATTCATCCCTCTCCTGGACTTAGTGACATCTGCAAAATGTTTGATGTTTTCTTCCAGGTTATTGACTGGAAATATCATGACGCCAAACACCCTCCAGGATCTTGGTACAAACATGCTATACACAAAACAATCACTTCTAGTTCTCACTTGTATTTTGGGACCAGTCTGATAGGTCATTTATAGGCTGTTTAATGACTGCTATCTTATTGTTATGTGAGGCAAGTTCTTTAATCAAATTGCCATGTGATAGAAGGGAAGCTGCCTTCCAGGATCTTAAGTATATTGTCCCAGCTTTGTTATATTTAACAACGGTATGTGCAATTTCCTCAGAGAAAAGCATTAACACAATTCAATGGGATGAATTTTCTATAAACCCATGTTGATTGCCTCTAGTTAGATTTCTCTCCTTTTATTTCCTGTATTCTGTGTTAGCCACTTCATGATTTAGTTCAGGACTGAGACCCTATCACAGGTCTGTAGTTACCTGTAAGTAATTAGAGTTATGACATAATTATAAAATAATTATGCCCTTCCACATGGTCTTTAAAAACTACCAGACTATGGGTTTTCTTCTCCTCCAGGGCTTACCCATTGCACAAAGAAGTACAGAAAATCAACACAAATAGTGCAGAGATATCCTGTGCAGCTTAAAAAAAAAAAAAAAAAAAAAAAAAGAGAGAGAGAAAGTTTCAGCTCAAGGTATCCAGCCCTGCTGATTTAAAATGCCTGATTTTAGTAGGTGGTATTTAATTCCTCTGAGATACTACAAGAATAGACGTCATCAACAATGTCTTCATCATCTACGTTCTTTTTTCCCAGCAGTAGGATAGAAGTATTTATTGATTTCATTTTTCTTTTCTGCATTATTATTGAATAATATAACATTTCCATCTGATAACAGATCAATACCATGATTAGGACTCATTTTGTTCTTAACTTACTTTAAAGAAAAATAGCTCTGTCAGTCTTTTTTTTCCCTTTCATGTCCATCCTCATTTTTTTAATAATTCCTATCTTCTAATTTATATTCAGCTTCTCCTCTCTTACTTTTTTTAATGTGTTTTACTTACTTAGAGGCACCCCTATTTCCATTTTAAATCTGGTCGTGGTTTTTCAATTACACTATTCTTTCTTTACCAGGGAGCTGTGTATTTTTGGTGCCTAGTGAAAAATTTCTAAGCAGTTCTCAATGATTATTTATATTTTTTTATTTAAATCCTTTCTTTGTGTTGATTTAGCCCAGAATTCTATACAGGGCTGGGAAATAGGACTTTTAAAAGCGTCACATCTTTCAAAGCACTGGATTACCACATTGGATCTTCTGCTTTCATGTAACAGTGCAGTTAACTGGGGATCAGTAAACCTGCTACCAGCCTCTCACTTATACCATCACTTTACCCATCCAAATGAGGTGAAATACAGGTTTTGTTCACTTTGGATTTAAGATTTGCAAAACGAACAAGCTGTTTAGAACATTTAAAAATCCACAAGGTTTTTTTTGAGTCAGCAACATCAGCATGTGTTAAATTTAGCAATAACTTATGTTTATGTTTTCTTTGGTTAGTGCTCGAATAACTGGTGCTCCCATATTCCAGTGCTGTTCAGTTATCTGTTCCAGACCCGAATCATCATTCCAGTTACTAGAACACCGACTCACAAATATTGCATATTGTTAACTAGGAAATTACAATTCAAAATCACAAACAAGCAAGCAGGTAATACTTTTTCTTTTTACTCCGCTTCTGCTCCCTCAGTCTTTCTTACGGCTATAGTCATTGATTTTAACATTCAATTGTACAAACCATCCCAGCATTTTTTCCAGTGTCTTATAGCTGTAGTCCCCTGGGCAGGCAAAGCCTTGATGAATATAAAATGGAAAGGGATGCCACAATTGTATACAGCTAAAGAGGATGTATGAGAATGGAATTGACTTCTATATTGTGCTTCTGTAAAGGAGGGCACGCTTTTGAAAGGAAGAGCCAGGGCTGCAGCTGAATACACCCAGGACTGGTCAGTGGAGCTGATACGCAACAGAGGGATTAGAAACCCACCAAACCTGCTGCACCCTGGGCCAAAGCAGGGTGGCCAACAGAAATATTACAGTTCATGTTCTTACTTCAGAGCTTCAGGGACTGGAGAGACACAGGCCATTAAAATACCTGCCTATGTTTTGCTGAGGAACTATCTGTACTAATAGCTGCATTTGTTATGACGGTGTTTATCCATCAGACAAGAATGTGGCCTCATAGTGCAGGACATGTGGAAGAGTAACCAACAGTTGCTATGCCAAGGCGGGACTTGCCATAGAAGTAGCTGTTGAAAGTTTTGCCAGGTCTGACCCAGAACAGGAGAACCCCAGAGAGTCTTAATGCTTCTCTTACAAGGATCCTGATAATGCTTTAAACCATATTGCTGTTAAGAATATCATATTCACGGAGTAGTAACAGGACTTCAAGGGATTCAAGTTTGCTGGGAATAACAAAGAAAAAAACCCCAGGTATCTCTGAACTGGAAGCCCTTCAGCCCTACCACCTATGTTTTCTGGCAGGTCTGTACGTAGATAATCCCTGCCTCCCTTCACCCGGCTGTTTATTAGTTTGAGGTTGTCTCAGGGAATGCTGAAGACCTTTGGATGGATGATTTATCTATGGACAGGTTATCTTCTTGACCAGGAAAAGAGAATGACTGGCTCAACAGCTTCCAAGTTCAATAACCTCCTTTTCTTCTTAATAAATTGCTGAGGCATGAGAGGTTTCCGTTCCTTGCTGGCATCTTTACACTGTGCCCAAAGAAACAATCGTATCAGGCTCAGGAAGGCAAATGACTGAAAGGGCAGGGAAACAGGAACCGTCCCCACGGATGTCCTCCCCAGAGAGGCTGGGAACATGATCTGCTGTGGGAAATGGGAAGCTGAGGTCAGCCAAAGTGCACGGCAGGTACGCGCATCTCTCGGGACTGGGAGAATAGAGATAATGGCCTGTTTTGCCTTCCATATCACTCCCCTGCCCTCCTTCCAAGCTCTTCCAGGCCACCTCCACACCTCGTATGCACAGTGTACCTCCATTGCATCATTCCACGGTGTGGAAATGAAGTCAGGGAGATAAAGGTGGAGAGTGGGTGGTGACAACGCTCCTGAGAGCCCTGAGCCTACCACTCAGCAAGGCAAGCTTTGGTGGTGTTAGAAGAGCCCAGAAGAAGGGACAAGAGAGTAGAGAATGAGCCCCCAGCAGAAACTGGAAGGTAACAAACCTCCTGGACAGTGAGGTAACATGGGATATTTCCAGACATACCCACTTGCTCAGGTCTTTCAGAAGCTTTGTCCTTTCCAGCTCCTTGTGCCTGAGGACGTTAAGAGATTGTACAAAAAGTCTTGATAAAAGAAACATACGGAGATCCCCTCAAGAGGCTGGGAGATATTATTAGCCCCTCTTTTACTGGCAGTCCTGGAGCAATTAATTATTACCAGAAGTATTATCAGGTGCTTGTCACTGCTTTCCCTGGATCCACTTTACATTGTCCAGACTGGCTGTAAGCAACATGTTCCCTAACCGGTCTGATACCTCACAGCTCCCTAGAGCAGTTAATCCATTTCTGTGAGGAATATCTCAATAGTGGCAGAAACGCCATAATCTAGAATATATGCAGAGAGAAATTTGAGTCCATGGGCCACCTAAGTATGCAGCTTGCCTGTATTCTCTGATCTTCTCAGTGATGTCCTCCAGCTGCTGTACTCCACCTCCATGTCTGACCAGGCAGTAGGTTCTAGGCAGGAGGCAGAGAAAGGCACAGGTAAGAGGGCATATGGGGACCTAGGAGAGAGGCATTTTGTATATGATGGCTCCATAATGCATGTGCTACACCTTGCCTACAATCTCTGGGCCCTTTCCCAGTGCACCTCTTCAGAAATAGCATCTGCGCTGGAATTTCTAACCAGGACACTGTTGTAAAGGTCTGTGTTTTTAGGAATAGCCTGGTCAAGTTTTAAGTGAAATCATGCCGATACATGAAATCATGTGTCTAAAAAAGTATTCTTCTCTTCCTAGCCCTGTTTGTGCTGCTGCGGTACCATAGCACCTACCCTTGACATGTGCGAGTTCATCTCCTTTGCCTTACCTTTTCTTTGTAAGTTTAGTGCAGTTTTTATTACTAACCATGCTGTTATTAAAGGGAGAATCATGGAGGTCAGCTGGTATACATGAGAAATATTTGCTGGACAAGGGATGCAGATTCAAGTGAAAATACAGGTTATACTAGCAGAAACAATGCTTTGTCAACAAAGTTTACACTGATTCTATAGGTAAAATCAATGACATAAGTGACCTCCATGTCAGTTTAAGTCCATCTATTTAACCATTGTGTAAGTACTATTAAAAATCATATTCACAATAGGTATTACTGGATCACCGCAACTTGCCTGTGTTTGCTTTGCCTTAGTTTTGTACCTTGCAGAAAAAGTCCGAGAAACGAGGGACGAAGGAAGAGAAAGGCAAGGTTTAGGTACAGCGTAACAGGCACGCTGTGCCTTCTCCTTTCTCACTCGTAGCATCCATCCCTCGGCCTCCCCTGGTGCTGCACGGTGCATGAATGAGAAAATACCGCCCGCTGGTGGTGTAGGCTGGGGGAGCCCGAGGGACCGCTCGGCGGAGGCTGCTCCCTCCTTCTGCTTTGCTGGTGCTGCTGCAGCAATTGTGCTGGGACAAGGTGGGTGGCTCTTATTCCTCCTGCCCTCAGATAAAATCAGCATCTCTGGAAAAGGTCGGCGCTGAACCGAGCGAGAAAAAGAGGTTCTGACTGGAAGCGCCATGGGTCGCTCGCGCCCTGTTTTCCATGTTTAGCGTCGGTGTCCTGAGGAAACACTCTAAATAAGCTATGGCATTTAATCTTACAGTTACTACAGTAAGAGAACAATTTGGTTGAAGTTTGGTTATGGTGACCAAACACCTCTAAATCCACAGCATGTTCAGAGCCATCACTGAAGTCAAAGCACAAAGCAGTGAAGTTCCTGAAGGAGGATAGTCCTCCTTGCAGGGCGATGTGGAGATACCTCCGGTAGCGTGGAGCACCAGCACGGGAAGCAGCATAGCACCACTGTGCTTCGTGCTGCCCCAGCTAATTAGCCCCACTCCAGAGGAGATAATTAACTCAAGTGGAATGCTTTGCTGACACAGCCAACTTGCTCCCAGACCTGAGCTGGTATCTCCTCAGCTCAGCATTGCACCAGGTGGTGCAGACAACCCACGATGTCCAGGCTGAGTTTTCAGGGTTGGTGGCCAGATACCTTTTTTTCAAACTGAAAATATTTCTCTGAGATTTCTCTAGGTCTTTGGCTCTACAGTTTTATGTACGGCCAAAGACCTCAGAAAGCCTCCCTCTCCCCCTGATTGTTTTCCTGCTTCTTAGGTAAGATAATCCTTAACAGATGTTTGTTTACCTCTTCATAAAAACCTCCTGTGATTCTACAGCCTCCCCAAGCAGCGTGCTGCAGTGCTTTGCTATTCTTACCATTGCAAAGTGTTTTTCTAATGTTTAGCTATATCATTTTTATTGCAAATTAAGCTGATTATTTCTTCTTCTACTTCTGGTGAATGTAGAGGACAACTGCATAGTCTCTCCACCCATTATAACAAATGTTTATGTGCTGGAAGACTGTTATCATGCCTCCCCTCCTGTTGTTCTTTTCCTAGAGAAAACAAACTCAGTTATTTTATCCATTCCTTATAAGTCATGTTTTTTCGCATCTCTTATCATTTTGTTGTTCTTTTTTGGACTCTCTCCAATTTGTCTACATCTCCTGTAAAATGTGGTGCCTGGAAACCGGACACTCTGTTCCTGCTGAGAGCCCAGCACGATCTAGTAAATGCACAAAATAATTGCTTCCTTTGCCTTATACGCAAAACTCCCCTTAAAGCATCTCAGAATGAGATTTGTCGTCTTCTGCAGGAAACAGACTCATATTTGGTCCCACTCCAGCACTTTCTTTGCTGCACTGCTGCTGAAATAGTTAAGATCTAGTTTGGACCAGCGCATTTGGTGTCTGTGCAGTCACCTTTCCTGAATTGTACCTTGCTGCAGTCACCTCTGCAGAGGGCAGCCCACCTCTCCAGTGTCTCATGTTCCTCTCAAATTCTGATCGCCCCAGCCCCCCTGCCTTCAGGAGGGACTGCTGCCCCCCCAGCCCAGCTGTCATTCTTTTGGTTTTGTCCTCTAGTCTGTTGTCCAGAACATGCAAGGAAATACTGAGCAGCCCTGGAGGCAGAACTTCAGGGCTATGATCCTCCCAGCTGGAAAAGTGAAGCCCTAATAATTACCCTTGATTATGGTACTTCAACCTGTTTAGCCTCTGCATGGTGACTTTGCTTGCTGCTCTGGGAGCCTGCGATCTAGACATTTTCTAAATGCTCGCTAAAGTCAAGGTATTTTATATCTACCAGTTCCTCCTCATCTACCAGGCCTGCTAGTCAAAGAGGAAAATTAGCCTAGTTTGACAGGATTTTTCTTCAAAATTCCCTGCTGGTTGTTTCTTATCACCTTATTGTCCTTTAGCTACTTATAAATTGATTGTTTCGTAATTGGTTCCAGTATCTCTCTAGGTATCACGGTTAGGCTGACTGGCCTGTAATTCCCCAGGTCCTCTTATAACAGTAATTTTCAGGGAAGAACTGCGTTTAAGTTAAATAGATATTGAAAGACATTCCACTTTTGCCCTGCTTATCTTTATTCATTGTCTAGTTTTGTTCCATCTCTTAAATTAAACACACATTTCCCATAAGTATTTATCCTCCACTTGAGGCTCAGCACAAACCAACTCTGCTTTCACCTCTTCTCCTGTGCTCTTGCCCAAACCTTCCTGTTACTTACATAACTTCCCTGATTTTCTTGATGCTTTATATATTTCTCCCTCTCTTTTCTTTACAGTTCATTTGCAGTTCCCTAGCAAAATATATTCCCCAGCAACTTATATCCCCCAGTGCCTGCAGGGCTCTGAAAAGAGTCCTGGAAAAAATCTCAGAGCTCTGCCCTTAAAATGTGGACAGTGACATTTACCAGTCTTGCAGGGACATGGCAAGCTCTGCCTAAAGATTTGCCCAGGGCTGGCTACATTTAAATTATTTCTGAGACCAGTAGGTGGCAGAGAGAAGATGGAATCTGGGAGATTCTGGTCCTAGTGATCAGATGGATAGACTGCTTTGGCTCTTGGATGGGCAAAGAGATGTGTCTGCTAAGTTGGGTAGTGTCTAGCAAACAAGAGTGTTGGGTAAAGCTCCGAGCTTCTTGTAGGGAGGCTGAATATATCTAGTGTTCGGCTTCAGCCACGAGTGAAAGGTTTGTGCGCTCAGCAGAAGAACAGGAAACATGTGCCACTTTCTAGCTAAGCAGATCAGCAGAAGATAACTTTGTTTGAGGGAGAGGTATCGTTATCCAGGGTTGTGCGCTATATAATTGCACAATCTGCTATCATGCATGAACAGAGCTGTTCAATAGCATGGCCCTGCCTTGTCCTGACATCATGTCTGTGTTGGAAATCCGTTTGGAATGAAAAATCCCACATTCCCCAAGTGACCTCGTAGTCTCTGAGCAAAAGGCTGAGTTGCACTGGAGACTTCACAGTCTCAGTGGTGCCAGAGACAGGAGCTCAGTCACCAGCCTCAAAGCAGCTAAAGGATGGGAAGTCAACAATGAAGCAAACTTATTTCCAAATAAAATAACACTTTTAAAGTGCAGATGTCGTCCATGGTTCTTCGAAGGCAAGAAAAGTCCCAAAGGCAAGATAAAGTCACTGTGAGTAACAGTGTTACTCTCACTAGCTGCTACTATATCTAACACGTTTTTTAAAAGATGGAAGTACGCAGCACTTCTACAAGTTGCCTAATGAGAGCGTAAATGCTGGGCCAGATAAACAGGTTGGAAGTGATGGTCATTATCAGTCTGGCACCGTCAGTGTTGCAGTTCTTTTGCAAATTCAGCAAATGTCGCGTGCTGCGTGTGAGGTCCAGTCTTCTAGACCTTTGGTTTTATGGTCTCTTCTCCTTTCTTTCACAGCCATTACTTTCATATTACAAAGGCAGGCCTGACTTCCAGCATTACCCCTGATGCCTGAGACAGTCAAGTCCCCTTCTTGCTCTTCTCCTGGTGTTCCCTCTCCTCTTCATCCCCACATCAACCAGCCACTTCCCTGTGTAGCCCCAGTACGAAAGAATTCTGCATTGGCCATCTTCATTTAGGCCATCTTCTGTGGCCATTTTCTTCAGGGGTAGGAGGCCTTAGTGAGCTGGAGAACCTGGCCCAGAACTCAGTGGTGCCTTTTTAAAAGGCATCCAGCTGAAGGGACTGTATAGTTTTGCCCAAACCAGAAATGTCCAGCAAACCCGGTGTGCCCCATGTTAAAGGCTCTGCACCCTAGTGATGGCAAAGAAAGTCACCCTGATCATTTAGATGAAGGTAACATATATCCAATGATCAGTGACTTGAATATAATTTCTGCATCTTGCAAGCTGTTCTGCAACTTGCCAGACAGTTTTTGATACTTAGATAGTGTTTGCAAATGGCAGGTAGAAGGTTAATGGGAAATGTCTCTGACAGTAGCTGGATGTAATTTAAAGATGGACTACAGCCATGTAGTTACATACCAGATTTGGGTTTTGGCTCGTTATATTAGAGAGAAAGGGATATGCACATTCAGCCAGAGCTGAGTTTTCCAAAAGGACAGTTTCAGTCTGAAAAGGGATAGGCACTTTAACATCTGAACCATCTGGCCTCTGTGATGCACCAGCTTGCAGGCATTCTTTAAAGGTGTTAGCTGCTGCTGGTGTCATTTAGTACTCCCTGTCTTACTGCTTCCCAGAGAGGGGATAAGGGTGGTAGTGATGACCAGTCACTCATGTGTTAATGCTAGTTTATCTCAGTAGCATATAGCAAAACAAAGCAACAAAGGTATTCCTTACCCTTCCTTACTGTCCTTATTCCTCTTGTTGAACAAACTGTGCCTTTTCTTGTTCACTTCACGTTCTTGGGACTTGTGTCTTGTCCTCTCTCCAGGAAGACTATTCCCACGCTTTATGTAGCACGGGCTGAAAAATGTCACGTGTAGACCTCTGCTACTTCTCTATTAAGAGAGTGATTTATTAAGGTGTTCAGAATATGGCCTTCATTCCAACTGCATGCATAGCGATTGATTTTTGTGTCTCCAAACTGGTCCCTCTTGCAAAATGTGATTCTTTTCCATCTCTCACGTTTCCTTTAGCTCTTTTGAAATCCAGCTTGAACAACATCATCTCTGCCTCCAGTTGTGCTTTGGACTTTGGGGCTATGCAACTCAGCTTAAAAGCTGTTTGGGAAGACAATTGCTGAAACGAGGCTCTGAACTTATGTGGGCACAAATGTCCAGAAACACTGAAGAGAGGCCTGAAACCATCGGTTTGAAGACACAAAATTTTGTAGCCCTCATATTATACTATCTCATTCAAATGACAGCTTTTCTAGAGACAGAGCATCTCCCAGTGCCATTCTGGGGAATTAAGTTCAGTGTTGAGTCTGCATAAAGAGAGGGGAGAGCTACTTGCTGCTTCATCACTTTATGAGCCTGGTATCTGTATCATTGCTTAGCAGATCTTGCTTCCAGTAATCCTCTTTTTCTTCAGAGCTGAGCACCAAGAGCATATTCTGAGCAATTCATATGGAGAGACTACAAAAATAACACCTCGGAATAAAGTTATATCCTTTGGCTTATAGTCAAAGCTCACAGGGCAGTCGGTTGTACTTATGGATGCATTACTGAGCCGGCGTTTTTTCTCCTCTGCAGGCTCTCCGGCATTTTTGCAGATGGCTGGGGGTAGGCGAGTGCCCCTGGGGTAACGTTCCTGTTTGCTGGGCTGCTGGAATTCGGCTACGCTCCCTTAACAAAACAGTTTGTTTTAGACATTTTTGATGCATGTGCATATGCAAGATGCACTTGGAGGAAAAATCAAGCAAAACTAAGACACTGAAAGGCGAGGTTGTAAAATTGGTGTTTCTCAGCTTTGATTAATATTGACTGATGGTCTCATTTTCCCATACTGCTTTTTTTTCCAGGTGAAAGATGTTAGAGAGCAGTCCAAAGTATCCAGCAACGCCAAACACAGGCCCAATACCTCGGTGACTGCCTGTGCTGGAAATCAGAAATGCGACTTTGCGGTCAGAGCTGGGCGTAGGGTAACAAATTAATTCAATTAGTTCTGCCACCATCAGAGATGTTGGCACTCCCTTTTCACCTGCCACACCACAACACCTAAAGACTAGCGAGTGGGGACACACACAGAGCTGTGCTGAACCACGGCAGAATTGCAGAGATGCTTCGGTCCCTGCTTAACTGTGCAAACTCCCATTTATGCATGTATTGGGTTTTCACTGCCTGTTGCCTGTTCCTCTCCCCCCTCTGCTTTTTCATGTGCAGTGGATTCTCCTCTCTGTGTCTCTGCCTCTCTTTCTCTATTTTTTTCTCCCTATTGTTCCCCACGTCACTAACTGTCACTCACTTCATAAAGCCGTCTGGCTCAGAGCTTAAATATTGCAGGGCAACTAAAACCCACCATCAGAGCCAATTCAGTCATATCTGCTCAGTCGTGCGACAAGATTGGGACTTTTAGGGTACGGAAGAAGAGAGACAAAAGTTCACTCTTCCCTGCAGAGTGCCAAGAGAGGAGGGGGACACATTTCTTCGGTGGAGCCTTTCACAGCGGCAAGTTTCTTGCTCAACGTCCTTAACCTATACAGGCTTTTTTGCTGGTAGCGTGCTCAGGTTGCAACGTCTGGAAGCGCAGGGTGGGGGTTTGCAACAAGCCCACGCGAGTTAAGAACACGAGTCTGTTGGCTCTGAGTGGGCTTAGGCAGTCTCCTACTCTTTCCTCAGAACAGGCAATTTGAGGGAAAAGGTGACTGCCTAAATTCATCTCTTCCACCTTTTTTGAGACTTGAGGGGCTGACTGCTTACAGGTGGAATCCTAAGCATTCGAACTGGTTGCACCACTCATCTTTAGTCCGCCCAAAATTGCTCCTTGCAGTTGAACCGATTGAGCAACTTCAAACCACTTCACTTGCAGAAAATAGGGAGGATGGTCATGGCAGATTTTTGAAAAACGTGACTATTTCGGAAGTGATCTCAGGAAGAGCTTAGCCAAATGTAGCAAGCTGCAAGCGAGACATTTGATGGAGTTAGACAGGAAACATTTTTCCTTCTCTTGTACAGTGAGTTTTCCGTATGATAAGGTTTATCACATCTAGAATGTCGCTCTTGCGTGCTGCAGTGGAAACATTCAAATGGTAGCTGTGGATATCAGCATGACTCACAAAGAAAGAAAGGGATGGAGTTATCTGCGGTGCCTGGGGGATAATGAAGTTTATATTGCGTGTAGTCGTGTTTTTTACAGAGTTGCACAGGATTGGTAACTGTCGGGTGTATGTTGCTCTGTGAATTTGCAGAAAGAGAGTGTTTAAATCAGTTTAGATAATGTATGTAAACAGCATAATCTTCTGCTAGACTTGTTAATGTAAGTGCTGACATTAACACACTCTTTTACACAACTTTAATGACTGGGAAAGTAGCAATTTTCTTTGGTGATTAAATTATATGTTTGCCGCTTACGCATGCAAGGTGTTTGTGCAAGCTGAAGGACTGAGTTCTGTTCTTTGTTTTCTAACAGGGGTGTCTGGGGTTAAAATTTTACAAGGTTTGAAGGCAAGGAAAATGAGTCCATCTTGTTTTAGAAAAGTGACATCAGAAGGATTTTTTTGGTTGAAAATTTGTGAAATTCCCCAGAGCCACAGACCTCTCAATATTTTGTGTGTTTGTCTATGTGTGAATACGTACACACAGCAGTTGAGTTGAAACAGACTGGTATGCGTTGGTGTGTCGTAACATATGGCATTACAAATATATCCCAGTGGTATCTGAAGGAGGAGGGAAGTTTAGATACTCAGATTTCCATGCTGTTGACTGTACCTTCTTTTTCCCAGCCCTTGTGTATGTGTGTCTGCATTTAGGAAACTATAGATGGAGGTAGTATCTAAGAGATGAACTTCTAGATCCCTGTGAACAGCTATTTTATGAATAATGTTCCCCATTTCACTTGTCTTGGTCCATAAGTTGGTCTTTCTGGATCACTGTAATACTCTGCATTCCTCAGAGACTTCAGACTGCTGTGATGTGTTAAATCAGCCGATCCTAAACGTTTCATCTTTATTTCCCTCATTCATAGATTTTTCCTTGTCTAAAATCATACAGTGGGAAGTTTAGGACACACAGGATGAAGTCCTGGCCTAGGAATAATTTCTTATCATGCAAAAATAATGACACATGTAATGTTTGACTTGCATTACTTGAAATCGGCAATAGGATATCTGTAGGTGGCTTCCAGCTCTGTGTTAGCCTGAGATAGCAGCACTGACATTTTAGAGAGAGAAAATAGTATTTTAGGTCCCAGTTATAGACTTTTATGTTTCTCTCCAGCTTGGTTCCAATGCCAGTGTGGCAACTGACTTCAGAAGAGGATACAAAGAATAACCCCAATAACACCAAATAATTATATTGTATATAGTGCATACTATATAGCAAAATTAGTATATATGGTAGTTATTAAGCTTATACAGTATTACTAACACAGTAATGGTGTTGTTATTGCTATTCTTACCTAACAGAGTGATTTCTAATGTAGAATTAATATTTGCAACCGATAGAAAATTCAGGTTTGTGCAGGCGCAAGATGGGCACCAGTTCGAGATCTGCTTGACCCGTGTGTGGCTCTGCTGCAGAACAGCTTGGGTGCTTGAAACCTTTTCTCTCTTTTCTAACTGCTGCAGCTGCATGCTGATAAATCTGTTCTACTGTACTGCTGGCGAGTGTTTGTACATGTACAAAATGTAAGCAGGCTCACGCAATGGAGCCTACAAGGCACCACAGAAGATTCTTACCTGGAAAAGGAGTTAAATATACTCCCCAGCTGAAAAGTAATTGCCCATTTAGAGCCAGGGATGAAAGAATTTAGCAAGCAGTTTGCTCTGGCTTTCCAGCCCTCCTCCTGCTAATAAATCATTGTGATCAAGCAAATAAGCATGCAAGCAAGCAACCTTCTTTCTGTTCTCAAAATGTATTAGGGAAATACTAGTTGAAAGCAACAACAGGCATCAGTGGGAAAACCTGAAATCTTTAAAATTTAGCATAATTTGTGGTCATTCTCTTTCTTTTTTCTTTCCGTAGACAGTAAGAAATGGGTGACTGGAGTTTCTTGGGGAACATTTTAGAGCAGGTGAATGAGCAGTCCACTGTCATCGGCAGAGTTTGGCTCACAGTGCTCTTCATTTTCCGCATCTTGATCCTGGGAACAGCTGCCGAGCTAGTGTGGGGAGATGAACAGTCAGACTTTGTGTGCAACACCCAGCAACCTGGTTGCGAGAACGTCTGCTATGATGAGGCCTTCCCCATCTCCCACATCCGGCTCTGGGTCCTGCAGATCATTTTTGTATCCACGCCTTCGCTAATGTACTTTGGGCATGCGGTGCACCATGTCCGCATGGAGGAGAAGAGGAGAGAGAGAGAGGAAGCTGAGAAGCGTCAGCAAGCTGAGGTGGATGAAGAGAAGCTGCCCCTGACTCCAAATCAAAACAAAGGCAACAACCCTGATGGGACCAAAAAGTTTCGCCTGGAAGGTACCCTCTTGAGAACATACATCTTCCACATCATTTTCAAAACCCTCTTTGAGGTGGGATTCATAGTAGGTCAGTATTTCCTGTACGGCTTCCGAATTCTCCCCCTTTACCGCTGTGGGCGGTGGCCCTGTCCCAATCTTGTGGACTGTTTTGTCTCCAGGCCCACAGAGAAGACCATCTTTATTATGTTCATGCTGGTGGTGGCTTCTGTGTCCCTCTTCCTCAACTTGGTGGAGATCAGTCACTTGATCCTGAAAAGGATCCGGAAGGCTCTGAGAAGACCAGCAGAGGAACAGATCGGGGAGGTTCCAGAGAAGCCCCTCCCTGCCATCACAGTCCCCTCCATCCCAAAGGCCAAAGGCTACAAGCTGCTGGAAGAAGAGAAGCCGGTGTCCCACTATTTTCCTCTCACGGAAGTAGGGGTTGAGCCCAGTCCCCTTCCATCAGCCTTCAATGAGTTTGAGGAGAAGATTGGGATGGGACCATTGGAAGATCTCACCAGGGCATTCGATGAGAGGTTACCATCATATGCACCAGCGAAAGAACCGGAAGAGGAGAAGGTAAGAGCAGAAGAGGAGGAGGAACCAGAAGAGGAGCCGCCAGCACCTCAGGAAGAGCCAGGGGTGAAGAAAGCAGAGGAGGTGGTGACCGATGAAGTGGAAGGGCCTTCAGCACCTGCTGAACTCACCACTGATATGAGACCCCTCAGCAGGCTAAGTAAAGCCAGCAGCCGGGCCAGGTCAGATGATTTGACTGTATGAAGGTACAGGATACAGGGAGCGCATGCAAAGGAAAAAGTTGAAGAGAAAAGGAGAGATGGAGAAAGAATCAGAAGATATTTTTAAGCAAAGTGCTAAAATGGCCATTTGAATATTATTTCCTCTTGAGATTCTCAACTGGAAAGGTACTATCATGGTAACTGTGCCTCATTTGCCCTGTGTGTCCATTTGAAAAGGAACATTTTCCCTGTTTCCACATGCCAGCTCACTCCTTACAGTAATATTTACACAATACATATAACTGATGTATTTTAAAACCTAATGTGGCAGTGAAACCCAAACGTCACCACTGTGAGCATATTTACCGGAAGCTTTGTGTTCCACATTTCTCTAGGAACGTGGGGAGGATCTGTCCCTTCAGCCAGCAAGGGGGAAGACCGATCAACAACTGTATCTAGTATTTCTTTTTCTGTTTCCACCTATGGCATGCTAGGCAGATGTCCCCTTCGCTGTTGGCATAGAATTGCAGTTATTTAATTCACAAAGTGAATTCTGTGCTTAGCATCACCACACTAAAATAGTAAGCACTATTTCCCTTCTCTTTTCAGAAAATAAAGGCCAAAATATCCCCAGTTTCTCTGTGAATGCAAATCTGACTTAGGTAAAAATATTTTCCCTTTGTCAAAAATATTTCTGTTTTTCAAGTGACATTGACAATAGGCAAGGTTAACAGTAGCTCTCTACTAGGATTTAGCAGATGTCCACAGATGGATTATTTGTTCCCAAGAGGGTCATCCCAGCCCTGAGCCTATTTCAGAGCACTGGGAAGAATAAATTCAAGTGATATTTTTTAGTTGTAGTCTTGTGACTTAAAGATCTGAAACTCTATTTAGCAAAGCAAGCGTGGGAAGGCTTCTGTGAAAGGAGGAAACAGCTACAGCCCCCAGAGCATGAAACCAAATATACACCTTCATGGCACGATCCTGACATGTGCTCAGTTCCTGGAGCTCCCAGACTTACAGGCACTCAGCAAATCTCGGGTGCAGAGTCCTGAAGGCACCTGTGAACCAAAACCAGGGGTCTGGGTAACTATGTGACTGTTTAAACCTCTAAATACAAAACTGGTTGTTCAAGTTTGAAAAGTCTGATATGATAATAGTCTTCTGACATCCTTTGCTTTTAATTTGGCAGACGGGAGCCATCCAGTGGTCTGCTTCCCTATTAAATGCCAAAGTCTCAAGTAAAACAAGGCCTTTCAAAAGATGATTTAGACCTTTTGTGCCAACAGGTCTGTACAGAACTCTCAGAGCCTCAGCAAAATCTTTTTTGTTACACAAGACAGAAAAGCATGTGCTCGCAAATGTTTAAATGTCTGTGGATTTCTAATTTTAGGACTACAGCAGCACCTTTTGGCTGGGACAGTGCAGCAACGCATTCAAAGGCTTCAGGTTAAGAGCTATGTCCCCCCAAAACTGAGCCTCATGCCAGAAAAGTGCAGGTATGCACTCTCATCTGCTCTGCTCTGCAAACCTCAGACCCTGCCAGCTCAGCAAATTCTTTCTGCTGGGCTGCAGCCCATCCCATTGTTCCCAGGGCAGACTCTAATCCAGGTCAGGGAAAAAAAGGCCTTTGGCATAATGCATAAAACTCTCATCCCGCCATTAGCTAGAAAAGACCCCCCCACATCCCCCCGCGGTCTCCCATTGTAACAGGGCTGACTCCCAGCCCATTGAAGTCAAATGGGTGTCTGAGAGAGGTCTGGGCAGGCTTGGGCTCACACCTCCGGTCCTGCTGCCCTGTGTCCCAGCCCCAGCAGCCACCAGTACAGTCAGGTCTGTCACCCGCTGATCTAACTTGTTTGGTGGAACTCCCCTGCCTTGTTTCGCAGCTGCCCTATACAAGCGCAAAGGTGGCTAGACTTCACTGCCGAGTGAAGTAAGCTGTACATATGTAGAAAGTTTGTAGGGTGCATTGGGATTCTTCAGCACCATAGCGGTGCCACATTTTTTTTTTTTTTCTATACTATTAATCCTTTTGCTCCTCTTGGGCCTGTGTATTTTCCCAAGGTTTCCAGCCTGAGGTCAAAATCTTTGCTCCCTGGACAAAGGCTGTTAGGTTGTCCTTCCTTGTGAAGGAAGACTGGAAAGTACCTCCTCAGTTTTGGGAAGGAATATGACAAAGCAGCACATGCAAAGGAACATGCAGAGAGAGAATCTGGAGGCTACCATTTATCCACTCTCTTAATACAGAAACAGAAGAACAGTTAACACAAATGAAAGGCAACTGAGGAAAGGATGTTTTCAGCAGGAAGAGTCCACTGTGCCCAATTCAAGACACCATAATTCAAGAAAGGGCAAAGATTTAGATGAACAGCAAAATCACCACACTTAAACTAGATGGCATCTATTACTTTTTATTTTCTTCACAGAAAGATATAAGAGAGTTTTCATGGTTCTAAGCATAAACCAGCCTGCTTGTTGAAGGGGGTTGGAAACACGCTTTGCTGTAGGTAAAAACCAAAACCCTGTAACGGTTCAGTATGAGGTATCTTCTGCCTTCTTCAGCATCTGACCCTTTCAGATACCAATGTATGGGACTAGATGAATCACCCTCACCCTTGTTTACTTCTAATTACTTGACAAGTCCTTTTACATAGAACCATAGAGAATCATAGAATGGTTTGGGTTGGAAGGGACCTCTAAAGATCATTTAGTCCAACTCCCCTGCCATGGGCCGGAACAGCTTTTACATACCAGGTATTTTAATAACCATCCCTGTTCCTGACCTCTTACATGCATGCCTTCATTAGATCACTGGACTGCTTCAAGATGAGTGCTTATTCATCAGAGGTATGTGGTTCACAGTATGGCTGTCAGGCAGTCCAGTCTTCAATCATCAGATGTTGAGTATGTCATTCTTTTTCGCTGGACTGCCTCAGTAAAATGTACTGTATGCAAAGTATTCAATGGACACTTTGTAGTTCTTTCTTCCTCTGGGTCATGACAGCACAACGAAACACGCCAGCGTCTTCCTCCTGCATCTAGCCAACTGCCTGTTGATTTTTTTTTCAAGCCAGTTTTCAAGTACTCTGCCAGGCTGCTAGCGAACCTGTAGCCACCAAGTACGAGCCACGGCATCAAGACAGCGCTTCTCGGCAAACTGGGCAGGGAACTAACAGTCCGGTCTTCTGGCACTCAGCCTCATCTCTGCAATGAAATCACTGTGGGACTGTCAGCAAGTCATTCTTCCTTCTCGTACAATTGGGAATCATTTTCTACCTCACAAAGACAATGTGGGGCTCGATATATTGTGTTAGTAATAGAATGGGAGGTCCTTGGATGGAAGGCCCTACAGATGAGCAAAGGATTATTGCTATTTCTGGATGTGATAGCATATAAATGTGTTTTATTCCCTCTCACTGAGACAAATTTAATAATTTAATCAAGAAATTTCTAGTGAAGTTGCATAACAGCCTCAGAGCTGTGGATTCAGTGCATGATTCTACTTGAAAAATAATTAAGCAAAACATAGATATATATGTAAAGAACAGAGAAAATTATCTTCTTGGGAAGGGGGAACTCATTGGACAATAAGAGCCATGCCTGGATCATTTAAAGGTGTGTGTACCCCCTTGGCTCTCTGTGCAAATAAATTACTGACTGATCACACGGCTCTCTGCAAGGAGCCTAAGATGCAAGTGTCAAAATCACCAAAGGAGGTGAAAGTAGAAGAGAAAGGTAGTGTCTTAGCTTACAATAGCATGTGGGAGTTGGTGTTCTCTAGTGTCTAGAGCAGTGGACCTAGGATAACAATCTTAGCTTTATTTCCAGCTCTGCTTCTGACTTGCTGTGATAATCACTTTACCTCTCAGTGCCTGTTTTCTCCACCTGTAAAATGGGTGTAAGAATTTCCACCTACCTCACAGGGATGTTGTGAGGCTTCCTTAATTCCGTTTGTAAAGTAAGTAGGAATGATCTGATGAAAAGCACTGCTGAAATGCATGGTATCCTTGTTATTTCCTGGCAGAACTGCTAACTTGGTTAATTTATGTCTCCTTGACCAGAAGGGCAGTAGTTTGAAAATGTGAACACTGCATTGCACTGACAACATCAACACAGATGTGGATTTGCCACGAGTAAAAAAGACTCCATTGAACCCTCACCCCTTTCTCCCACCATAGCCTTGGCCTGGCTGCAGGAAGCAGTGGTGACAGTGTGGTTACATGGATCCCTCTTCTCCATCCTCAGCATCCATTCTGGGGCAGCATTTATAATTAAATATGAGAGTTCCTGGAGGGAGGGGTGCAGGTTGGTGGCGGCTGAACAATTTTAAGGTTTTTGCAAGGCATGTGGGAGAGGGTTGTATAATGCAAACTATTGCTGGGCTCATGTTTTAAAACACTCAGTGCAAAGTCCAAGTAAATTTTCCAGAGTCTCCATGGAAGAATTTACAATTGCTCATGGCACACAGAAAAAACGCCACCCTTCATGAAAGCAAACCCACGAATTATCATGTTATACTGATTCTTTCCTCTAAGTGACGTTGATATCAATGATCTCTTAGCCCTGAAACACAATGAGGTACACATTCCTCCTCCTGTAGGAGGGGAGAGATTTGGGGGGGATCTCTGCTCTCTAGGGCTGTGTGGGCATGGAATCCACTTACTGAGGGAGGAAAGTCCAGTCTCTCCTGCCACTCGGTAACTCACTGACTGTGCAGTTTTACATTTAAAGAGCGGCTGTGTCACACAACACTGAAAAAAGTGGCAGTTTGCTGTTTTGTATAGAAAATGGCTTTTCAGGCTGACAACTGAAAGTAATCCTAGCCTAGGCATAGTTTTGTTTAGTAAAGGCAGGAACATCCATGAGAACTAGACTAAAGCCTTCCTATAAGCCTGAGGCAGTTGTGATAAAACGGTATATGGTGCCAGATTTCCTGAGGGCCAGGGTTGGCTAAGCGTACCAAAATCAGGGGACTTGTCTCAGTATTGGAATAATTTTTTTCCCCAAAAGAATGACACTACCATTTCTTAGGCTCTGTGTGTGCTACGCCTTTTAACACGGCTCAGGAAAGGCTTTTTGCCAACACCAAATGTGCTTATACAGTTGATTAGTAACCATGGCAAATAAATGCGTGTTGACTTGCCAAGACGTAGCCTGGCATACAATCCTTTCCTTGCAACTAGCTTGGCATGCACCTATTTCAGTAGAACGGGCAAGACTCACGTCTCTGTCAACAATTCGAATTTTTCTCTCAGCAGCTTGATGTACAAAGAGACATTGAAGGTTTGTTCAGCCTAGAGAGGAGGGGGCCAAGAGGGTGGGGAGGTCTAACTGCTGTCTTCAGGTGTCTAATGGGGAGTTACAGGGAAGATGGAGCCAGATTCTCGGCAGAGGTGCACAGAAAAAGATCAGAGGCAACAATCACAAGGAGCAGCAAGGAAAATTTTGACTGAGAAATTCTGAGAAGGAAAGAAATTGTTCAAATGGAAAGTGGTTCAGCACTAAAGCAGGTGCCCAGAGACATGGTGGGATCTCCATCCTTGGAGGATGAAGCCTGACTGGGAAAAGCATTGAGCACCCTGGGCTGACTTTGATGTTGGCCCTGCACTGGGCTGAAGTTTGGACCAGCTGGTCCCTTCCAGCCTGAACTATCCATCCCATGGGAGGCTGAAAGCTCAGTGCAGCCACTGTGTGGTGGAACAATGGGTGTGGGGCACTTTCTGCCTCTCTGAGGTGTTCTGGTAGAGTCTGCTTAGACTGTCCCAGCAGGCAACACCAACTAACCAGGCTCTGCAGCAGAGGCTGATGCACAAATACAGTCAACTGATGTTTGGTAGCTAGAAAAGCTGCTTGAGGCCAGAACCATGTGTTGTGTAACTGGTTTGGAAAGAGCATTACAAATAAAGTAAAAAAAAAAAAAAAAGAGTGTGCTTGTCAACAGAGAAAATCATGGAAATATAAGGGGCTTAGGTCTTTCCAGCTCCCTTTAATTTCAGTGTCAAGTGTGCCTTTAAATCCATCTGAAAGTGCAGAGGACTGCATTTTAATGTTCTGTCAACAAAAACCTGTGTATTTTAAAGCTTGCTGATCTGGGATGAAGCAGAACTGAATAGAAATAGTGATTACAGAGCTACTGACAGAACATTTTGAAAAAAACCACAAAGATTGTTGGCCTTTGCCTTGCTAGATCCAGCCTGGCACAGTAAACGCAAAACAAGCCATTTACTGGAGGAAAGGCTACATTGCTTGGAAAAGTCACGGAGTAGCCTACTGAAAAATTTTTAAGTCAGTACAGCAAAGAATTTGTGGTGAAACATTAAACCAAAAAGTTGGTTCCTATGGTGTTTCCCTGAAGTTCAGGGGAGAGCTGGAGGATGACTGGGATAAGGAAACCCAATTACAAATGAGCATACCAAAAAATCCTGGATTACAGGCGGTTGTGGGGCAGAGGCCGTGCAGGAGGGCAGCAGGGAATCTCAGGTAGTGGTGCAGGACACCAGCTGATGGGCAGGCTGCAGGCAAAAGCTCAAGCAAAGCAGCCTGCAAGCTCACTGGCCAAGTACCTCATTGAAAGGCTATGGCAAACCAACCTGACACACAAATTAAAACTGGCCTGCTACCAAATCTGGTCTTTCTGGATTTTAAGAAGGTCAGCTTTAAAATAATTTAATTGAACTTTTTTGCACTGGTTCCTCTATTTACCTGGTAGAATCAAGAACCAAAACTAGCATAGGCAAAGCTTTTTTTTCCCCAGTGCTTCTACCTAAGTGTATGAAGAATTACTGGGACAAAAATGTTCAGGTAAGTTTCTCAATACATATACGTTAGTTCAAAGAAAAGTCATAGACAACCCCATAAAGAATTCATCTATTGCCAGTAAACATCATCATCTGAACTCAATCACAGATAAATTCAAAAGAAATTCAGAAATTGGAATGATGTTGGATTACTCCCAGCTTCAGAGCTCCTGTTTATGAAAATCTCTGGAGAGAAAAGAAAATGGATGGCTGGCTGCCAGCTAAGCCTATTTGTCATGAATATGCCCCGTAGCACCTTCTGGAAATCCGTGCTATTTCTAAATATACTCTTGGACAACAAACTGCTTTAATTCAACATGCTCCACCTTTCTGCTTTACTTGAAAAACTTGCCTTTAGTTCCGCCTATAAACTGAACATAAAATAGCTACATTCACTCTTTAATATGTGGAAGAATAAAATATGGAAGTGAGGGGAAACCTGTCAATGTACTGACCAGCCCTTCTTCCTCGTGCGCTGCCTCTCCTCTCTGGCCACCTCCATCTATATTCTGTTTAATGAAACTACCATCCTCACACAACTGAGAAGTTGCCTTTGTACCTGTGGAGTGCCATGGACTCTTCTCCCCACACATGCACATCACTGGCTATCTAAGGAGGATCACCACAGAATAAATTTCCCATTTTCTTTTTAGACTTTTTGTCTTCCCTGAAGAAAGGGGGAAGCAGGGGATCTGAGATTTATCAGTAGGAATTATCTTTTTTCCTGTGTGTTTCTCCCCAGGCTCAGGGATCAGTAATTTACAGTAAGCAGAGGCATGTTTCAAGCCTATTTATAAACACACGTAAAGAAGAAAGTTTGAAGACCTATGACCAAACTCTGCCTTGTTCTTTAACCTTGTGTTTAAGTAAGTGGAGTTACCAAGGTGTAAACAAGAGCAGAAGTTGGCTTTGTATAATTTAATTTTAAAGGATTTCCTGTTAACTTATGTCTTTAAAAAACAACCAACAATTAACCTTGCCCCACAACCTAGCAATACAGAACAAAACAACTACAAATCCCTCCAAACTCAGGAATCTCAACACTTTAGGAAAGATCAGTTTCTCAGTAGCAGATACAGAAAGGAAGAACAAGGAAGCTCAGATCTCAGCTCTGCATTAATTGGCAGCAATACCAGAAGCTGTAAAAAAAAAAAAAAAAAAAAAAAAAAAAAAAAAAAAAAAAAAAAAAAAAAA
>VFFE01005258.1:85166-125725 GCA_008921705.1 Burhinus oedicnemus
TCTTTGGACTGCTTCCTTACGTGTCACGGTGACCGTTGCCCTCCGGCACTTGTCAAGTCAGAATGTAATACATAAAGAGGTTCAGTAAATCATAGAATCACCTAGGTTGGAGGGGACCTTTAAGATCATCAAGTCCAACCAACACTGCCAAGTTCACCACTAAACCATGTCCCTAAGCACAACATCTACACATCTTTTAAATACCTCCAGAGATGGCAACTCCACCACTTCCCTGGGCAGCCTGTTCCAATGCTTGACAACTCTTTTGGTGAAAAAATTTTTCCTAATATCCAATCTAAACCTTCCCTGGTGCATCTTGAGGCCATTTCCTCTTGCCCTAACACCTGTTACTTGGGAGAAGAGACCGACCCCCACCTCTCTACAACCTCCTCTCAGGTAGTTGGAGAGAGCAATACGGTCTCCCCTCAGCCTCCTTTTCTCCAGGCTAAACAACCCCAGTTCCCTCAGCTGCTCCTCATAAGACTTGTGCTCTGGATTCTTCAGCTTTTTTTCCCTTCTCTGAACACACTCCAGCACCTCAATGTCTTTCTTGTAGTGAGGGGCCCAAAACATAGTACTTGAGGTGCAGCCTCACCAGTGCTGAGTACAGAGGTACAATCACTTCCCTAGTCCTGCTGGCCACACTATTCCTGATACAATCCAGGATGCTATTGGCCTTCTTGGCCACCTGGGCACACTGCTGGCTCATATTCAGCTGGCTGTTGACCAACACCCCCAGGTCCTTTTCTGCCAGGCAGCTTTCCAGCCACTCTTCCCCAAGCCTGTAGCACTGCATGGGGTTGTTGTGACCCAAGTGCAGGACCCAGCCCTTGGCCTTGTTGAACTTTGTGCCATTGGCCTTAGCCCATCAATCCAGCCTGTCCAGATCCCTCTGTAGGGCCATCCTACCCTCAAGCAGACCAACACTCCCACCCAACTTGGTGTCATCTGCAAACTTACTGAGGGTGCACTCGATCCCGTTGGCTAGGTCATTCATAAAGATAAGGTTGTGAGGAATGGGGCTTTTCTTGTAATACTGCATCACTTCTATAAATTTAATTTTTCATTGTTGGAACAGACAGGAAAGTTCTGGGCAGAGAGAAACCTCATGAAGTTCAACAAGGGCAAGTGTAGGGTATTGCACCTGGGGAGGAATAACCCCATGCGCCAGTACAGGTTAGGGGCTGACCTGCTGGAAAGCAGCTCGGTGGAAAGGGACCTGGGAGTCCTGGTGGACAACAGGATGACCATGAGCCAGCAATGTGCCCTTGTGGCCAAGAAGGCCAATGGCATCCTGGGGTGCATCAAGAGGTGTGTGGCAAGCAGGTCAAGGGAGGTTATCCTCCCTCTCCACTCTGCCCTGGTGAGGCCGCATCTGGAGTACTGTGTCCAGTTCTGGGCTCCCCAGTTCCAGAAGGAGAGGGAACTGCTGGAGAGGGCACAGCAGAGGGCTACAAAGATGATTAGGGGACTGGAACATCTTTCTTATGAGGAAAGGCTGAGGGACTTGGGTCTTTTTAGTCCGGAGGAGAGTGAGGGGGCATCTCATCAATGCTTACAAATACTTAAAGGGAGGGTGCCGGGAGGATGGGACCAGTCTTTTTTCAGTGGTGCCCAGTGATAGGACAAGAGGTAATGGGCACAAGCTTGACCATAGGAAGTTCCATCTAAACATGAGAAGGAACTTCTTTCCTTTGAGCGTGGCAAAGCACTGGAACAGGGTGCCCAGAGAGGAGATGTTCCAAACCCGCCTGGATGTTGTCCTATGCAACCTGCTCTAGGTGTCCTTGCTCTGGCAGGAGGGTTGGCGTAGATGATCTCCAGAGGTCCCTTCCAACCCCTGTGATTCTGTGATTCTGTAAAAATAAAGTTCATCTTGCTATTCTCTATGTAGTACTTACTTTGTTTCTGATGTTCTTCAAGAAGTCTAATCATTTGTGTCTCCTACACCTGATTTGCTGCTGAGGAATTTGCTTGTGTACAACTTTGGAAGATTTTTCATGATCTGCTTTGAGGAATTAAAAAAGACACCAGTAAAAAGCTGCCTTCTCCACTGATCCATCTGTGATTCAGCACTTCCTTCAGCTTTGTCTTTCTGCTGCCATCAAAGTCATCTTTCAACTAGTCTTTGTTTTACACCAGCTGAATTCACCTAGGAGCCCTTTGAAACATTTCATGTTATCCTGTCTTTATCATTACAAAGTGGGTTGTGGTCTTAACATACTTGAAACTGTCTTATTGTTTTGTGGGAGGAAATACCCCCTCCTTCATCATTAGCTTCCTTTGCTAGTAATTTATCTTGCCATTGTGTTCTCTTTGACCTTCCTCTCTTCCTTGCTACCTCACTCCCTTGTCAGTAAGCATCTAAATACCCTTTCCTCCTGTCTGCCTCTCTGGCAACTGAGGTGGTTCAACTGTTTGCTTCTGCTCTGCTGCAGAGTCATACTCTCTTATTTGTGCTCTCTCCAATATTTGGTTTAAATAAGTTTAACTGGATCACAGGGCGATCTGATAAGCTTCAGAGCTGGTGTGAAATTTTTTTCTGTAATGAGGAGGGATGAGTTGAGGAAAGAGGACCTTTCCCCTCTCAGCAGCAGTTGGTTGTCTTATACAGACTTGCATGCACAACTCTAGTTCTCTTGGCAGTTTTCAGGACAGCTTTTGGCCAACTCTTAGAGGTACAGTATCTTCCTACTTTTCTTTGATTTTTGCTCCTGTCATTTGCTTTGCATTCTAAGATCTAGATTACCTAATTACTTTTCTTTCATTTGTGATGGCAGCTTTGCATCTTCCCATCATCTTCAAAAGTATCAAGTTAGATACTTAAATTGCTGCATGTAATTGTGAAGTGCTCAAGAATTTTCTGACTTAATGTGTCACATTCACCTGCGGTGTCTTAGAGTGTGAACTGTTAAGATAATGCTTTCTATGCTTTGTACAGTCCCTGACACAAGGGAAATCTAATCTTTATATTTTACTTTCTCTGTTACTGTTGTACTTGATTATCTCTTCATCTCTTTCTTTTACTTTATTTACTTATATATTTTTTTAAGTGTTTGTCTCTACCTTTTTCCTCTTTTACACTGTTAAATGTGGAATTACTTTGTGTAAGTATCACTTGCTTATCATACTTCTTTGACTTATGACCGCTAGGTAGGAGGCTTGTGGAATATCTTACCTTTTGCTTTTCCCTATCAATTACTTAAAAGTCTGAAGTCCTCCTCAAACAAGTTTTGCCAGCTGTTACTAATCACTAGACCTCATTCCTATTTCAGTTCTTCTTTCAAGGCGAATATATTTGATCTTCCTTGCTCAGCTTTCCAGGTATTCTTTGTCTGTAAATTAAGTTATTCTGTTACCTGTGCCGCTGCTGGGATCCAGTTGCTCCTGATGCACAGTGGAATTATCCACAATGATTCCTGCATTTTTGACTTTGAAAGTTTCCTGTCTCCACAGAGGGCCAGAATGCTCTGGCCTTTTCTCTGTGCTTTTGAGAAGAAATAGCATCTTTGTCCCATGCTTTCTGCCATGTATTGATTTTTCTCTTTGCTTTGGTCAGAACTACCCTTGTAAAAAATATTTAGCATCTTCTGAATTCTCTTTTTGCTTGGATTCTTTTAAATCATTACACTTGTTTTCAGTCCTCTGCGGAATAGAAGGGGCTACCCATGGAAGGCCTGACAACCCAGTCTCGTTTTTCTGGCTGAAGATGGGTAATTACAGTTTTGACCACATTGTTTAATTTGTATTTATTTCATTTAACTCGTCTACAAAATAACTGTGATATTAAGTCCATCTCCCCAGGTGTGTGTTGAAACTTAACTAAATTTTGTAAAGTGCTCTGAGAGCCATTGAAAGGCAAAGCATTATTGGCTTGTCCTGATTTACCTACCTTTTCTATGTGGCTTCCTGCAACTCCAGATTGTGGTTTGAGGCATTCAACACTGCCTTTTCTCTACCTTAGAGGTGCTTTTAACACCTTTCTTCCACATTGTGTCAGTGTGTAACCAGATCTAATGTTAAGACCACTCCATAAAAATCAAATGTACTTCTAGTCTTAAAGAAACAGCAGATATTTTTATGAAATTTGCTCATTCCTAGAAGATGTGTATGTTGTGGACATTCAGGTGTTTATTTTGCCTCCATTACTGTGTTTCCTGTAAAAACTATAAAGTTTAATTCTGTAGGTTAGAAGAGTGAAACAAGAAACAACAGGGCCAAGGACTCTGGCAAGCCAGGAACTGAGGAATTCTGAGAACTTGGGAATACAGAAATGGGCTGTCTTGACTGGATCTTTGATAAGGTTATAGCCTTCTGTGTCTGCTGCGCTTGAATATTTAAAATGCTGTTCTCACCATGGCACCATGGCAAGTTTTAATCTTTTGTGGATCTTGGGCACTTTGGCCCAGCAATTTTCCTTCCATTTCTTTCATCTACGGTCAGTAGTGAAGTAGCTTGGTATTTTGCAAGTTGCTGGTTACAAATCTGAAGTGCTTCGTCTCTTCTGCAGGTGCTGTTCTTTGGATTTGGGTGGCTATTCTTCATGCGTAAGCTTTTCAAGGATTATGAGGTGAGAAGGAGCCTTTCATTACAATTCTGTATCTTAAAAATTACTCCCAATGACAGAAATATTTTTGAAACTGCATTTGGCCTTCCTTTCTTTAAGCCCTCTTATCTTATTTTTAATTCTTTCTGCAGTTACTTTGTGTTTAATTTCCTCTTGTGCTTCTGTTTGAAAGACTCCTAGATATCTGAGGAAAGGGGTTCTTCTGGGGCCAGCGAGAGTTTCCATATTAGCTACTGTTGAATGAAGAAAAGTGGAGGAGGTGCAGGGGTAATAGGAAACTCTTTTGCCTTTTGCTTCAGTAAGCCTGCCTTATGTAATTGTAAAATTTTTGTGACAAAATCAAATTTAATGGTTAACTTTAAACTCAGTGAGGTGTGTTCATTGTGACTGAATTGTTTGTGAGGATCAGATGGGATAAAACTGTTGCATTCTCTTATCCCTGGAGGGGTATGAGAGAATATAGTCTAGGTCAGAGACGCCTTAAGTGTGAGCCAAATTCAGATCCAAAAAGTTTTTCTGATATGAATTTTATTTTTAAATCTAAGGTTAAGATCCAAGAGCTCTGTTAGCAAGGGTCTATCATTAGTCAAGTTGACATAGGGCATTGCGTGCTTGACATCCTTTCTGTGTAAGGCGTCTTGGTTAAATGTGCTGGTAGCTGCAATCAGTATCATACTGAGCAACTTATGAGTTTGCCCTCTGCTTTCTAACAGATATTTGGTTTCTTCCCATTTAGATAAAAGGCAAGGTGCCTTGAAGCAAGAGACCCAGTTGTGTGCCATTGTACCTTGTGATTTGTTTTTTGTTACCTGAGGGATATCAGGATGCTATTCTCGGAATGGAAATGCCTGATGTCTCTGGCTTGTTTTCTCCATTGCAGGTGCGACAGTATGTGGTCCAGGTGATCTTCTCTGTGACTTTTGCCTTCTCTTGTACCATGTTTGAACTCATCATCTTTGAGATTTTGGGGGTGCTGAACAGCAGGTGAGTCTGGGAGCTCACTCAAGGACTAGCCTGTCTTGTGTTCAGCAGCTTCAGTCCAACTTCTAAATGAATGGATTGGGTTGGGGAAATTGTGTGAGAAGATTGGCAACAGCTCAACAAAGATGTTTCAGCAGCAGGATTTGTTTATTTGACAGAACACGAGACTAGAAGTCATAAGCTCACGATTTTTCATGCAGTTGCTATTAGTGTGGTCTAGGTCCTCAGGGCAAGGTTTTAGTCTTTGACTTTCTCCATTTGTGAAGTTAAAAGAAACGATTTCTTTTATGGGAGTGTTGTGAAGCTTCAGATCATGCTGAAGAGCACTTTTCAGATGTTAAGGACTATAGAAACTTTAAGCACTAGTTTTTCTGTGGTGGTCAGAGCAGCGAATAAGATGTGAAGCTAATTACGGAGTGAAAACTACTTCTGTAATAGTACGGTATTTGTGAATCAAAGGCACATCCTCCCTTGACATAGGGTGAGGGCTTCTACATAAAGGGGATGTTAAAAACTGTCTACTTCAGAAGTCAGTAGGAAAGAGAAGATAGAACAGGAACACGTAGAGGCTAGCTGGGTTTCCTATTTATTCTCCCTAATCATGCTAGTATAAGAGAGCAGTCAAAGGAGTTGAAAGGCAAGAAATACAAAACTGGTAAGAAGTAATGTTAGTTCTGACTGTATGTCATTAATCGGTAGAGCTTGCAGCCAGAGAGATCATCGAGGAGAATGCTTTTACAAGCTTTGATAAAGGGCTGGACATCAATATGGATGAAAATGTTTGCCTCTGAATTAGCTAAGAAAAAGCGACAAGGATCCTCATAATTTCTCCTTCCCCCAGGCATAAAGAGGATATAAGTTAATACTGGGAACAGGACACGTATTTTTCTGTTCAAGCTAAGTGAAAAGTCAGTTCAGCCAAGGTCAATCTCTTCTGCATTTGACTAATCTCCTTTGGTCAGAGGAGTATTGATCATTTTGGTATATATGTATATTTTCAAATTCTTGCTTTGCAATGTCTTGCACATGAGACAACTCACTTTGAAGTGACACATGTTGAATTATGATCATTAAATATTTTTCATCTTTTCAGTTTGAATTAGCCATTTCTTGACTCACCCACTCATTACAAAATTAATTACTGCTTATACTTAGTTTTGATTTACTGTTCAACTAGATGAGCAGTAAATTAAATGAATCATGCTGCAACTGGCATTAGTCACTATTGAAAATACAGTATTCGATAAAATAACCCAGTGTGGTTTTCTGGATGGTTGTTAATTTTGAAATACACATACTTGAGCTCTGTATTTAAAAACCAAACAAGACAACAAAACAAACTACCTTCCCCCCTAACCCAAACAACAAAACAAAATCCAGATAATTCTATATGCTAGGCCAATATTATCCAATGTTTGATGTAGTTGAAAGGATTGCACTGACACACGGTTGTTTTTTGAGAAATTTGTTGTGTTATGATAGCATGCTAATCAGTATTTTGGCTTTATTTTAGCTCTCGGTATTTTCACTGGAAGCTGAACCTGTGTGTCATTCTGCTCATCCTAGTCTTCATGGTACCCTTCTACATTGGTTACTTTGTTGTGAGCAATATCAGATTGTGTGAGTACTTGGTTTATTGCAGTGGGGCTGCTAACTTGAGACTATGCATGCAAATGAGAAGTAACTTTTCTGAGAGAGAGATGTGTTGGTCACTATTCCTGTAGCTCCCTCCTACCTCTGGCTGTGTTCTGGCTAGATAACTTCTCTTTGGAACATAATGCTTTAGCATGAACTGTTTATTGAGCAGTTAGGACATACTTCACCTGACCCCAACAAATGGGTCAGGTTCTTTATGTGTTTTGACAAAGTCGAGCACTTCAGAGTAATGTTACTGGAATTGTTCCTTTACAATTTTAAGCTTGCAGCCAAACTCTGGAACCCTTGGCAAGGCTGTGTTGTTATGCTAGGGGGTAAAAGAAATAAGACAGAGAAGCTCAATAAATTACTTTTGCTTACTACTGTCTGGATGAGGCCTCTTCATGTGCTAATGGACATTTACCCTTGAGCTACTGATATTCATCACTCTTGTATTAAGCTTAGGCATGTAGCTTGGGAGTATTAAATGTGTAGTTTTGGCATGAAGATGAAGTTTGCAAGTTTCATGTTCAGGGTCATAAAGGAAAGATGCAGCTAAGTGATCCCCTGTTCATAGTGCAGCTCTCTCTTAATATATCCGTGGGGAAAAGCCAAAGTGGTGTGTTGCTGCATTAGCACTTGCAAACGGTAGTGTCTCCGATAGCTCGTTCTGTAGGAAGTGAAGGCGTGCATACTGCTAGCTGTAGCTCTGTCAGCTGACACCTGTTTTGGCCACCTGTGCTCAAAATAGCCTTTGGACCAATGTAACAATTTTGCAAGCTTGAAAAAGCCCTAAAGGAAGGACTTTGAAATACTGTTGTGTTTTTTTTCTCTCCATTAGTGCACAGACAGAAACTGCTTTTTGCATGTGTTCTGTGGTTGACGTTCATGTATTTCTTCTGGAAGCTGGGGGATCCGTTTCCTATCCTCAGCCCAAAACATGGTGAGTTTCATATTCTTGCTCCCTTCCTTCCTGAAAATAGGCTTTGTTATCTCACTTTTATCTTGGAGCTATTATTATGTTATCTCAGCTCTGCAACTGGAACTGTAGAAAGGAGTTCTTGCAACTGAGGGTCTGCTGTGGTTTGAAATCTGCAATCTGAAGATTATCAGACTGACAGAAATGGCTGGATATACCTTGAATTATTTGCATTAGTTTTCTTCCAATACCACAGGAAAACTGTGGGGAGATGAAGGAGTCCTAACTGAGGCTAGTGTATGTAAGAACACAGCATACTTTTTGAGGACTTTCCTTTATCTCCACAAAAAGTCGATCACAGTATATATTACCTAGTTTCTTTTATTGTGGAGACTAAAACTAATTTGTGACTGTCCAGGTGACAAAACATGGCAGGGTGCCTAAACACCAGAGCTATATAGACTGTAACCAGCAACATGTCTGGCAGTGCATGCTGGCTTTGGTACAGCTTCGTGCACTGCCTGAGCCCAGAGTCAGTACAGTTGCATGGTACTAGAATGTGAGTTGGCACGTTCTGCTGGACGCCAGAGCTATTTACGTGCAGAATTAGCTTGGGTATCTCTGCATTGCAGTCATGGAACCAAGAGTATTTATAGTGTGAAGATACTGTGTGCACTTTGGCTGTTTTGTGTCCAACAGAGTTTGTTAGCATGTGCCTAACTGTACTGAACCCTGCAAGTACCTAAGTGTGCTGAACGGTTATAACACTGTAGAACCAGGCTATTTGTCACCTGGGTTTCCTGTGTAACTTATGTTGCCCTTCCCCTGCACTGGAAAATTGTTTGTATATTGTTCTCAACAGGTGAAATTCAGTCATTTTCACACAAATTGGTGAATATGTCTGTCTGCATAGATAACCACCAGCTTAATCTTTCTGTTCCCTAGGAGGCTACTTTGTACTAATCTGTAAGAGAAAAATTGATGGATACCAAATGCTGTAGGGTCTGCTCGCCATTTCATCTGTGATCCTAAAACTTTCCTACGGAAAGTGTGTATCTGTGGTTTGTAATTATGTCATTTGCCACTGAAATACAGCGGCTAGTATACAGTGCAGATCCCTCTGCCCAGTGTTTCATTGCCAAGAAAAACGTATATCCACTTTGAGTTGCAGAAGGCACTTGAGTTGGCAGACTGTAATAACCCAATGGGAACTTAGCCATGGGGTTTAGCTAATCCTCTTCAGATCGCTGAAAAGGTTCAGTGAAGCTGTGTAACAACTGCAGATTTCCTGAACTGGTAGTGGGGTGTTTTCTATTTTTAACTTCTGCTTTACAGGATGATACCTCCACTTAATAGTTATACAGTGCCTTATCCTACTAGGTCTAGGTGTAAGGTTAGAGCAAAAGATTCTAGGCTTTTTTTCCCTGCTGTACTGCCAGGGTGCTGCTGTCCTGCATGTAGTGACAAGGCTTCTGCGGGGCTTTGTCATGTGGTGGCCCAATTCAGACAGGTAGGATCCTGTTGTGGAGAGAGACATGACAGGAGGCTATGCCTAAAGAGCCCCTCACACTGCGGTACGTGACCAGTAGTGTCTTTCTCAGTGTCTCCCACCCTGCTCACTTGCATGTATGGTGGTGCGCTGCAGGTGGGGAATTGTGCTGACTACTGAGGCCCTTTCAAGTACCTGCACTGGCATCCTGTGCCGGGCAATGCCATGCCTGGGGATGGCGATGGCAGCGTGCTGCAGCTGGGAAATGCACCATCAATCAGGGCTCAGAGTCAGGAGCCCTGGTTGGTCTGCAGCTTGTTTAATAGACCTGAGTTTGGGAGCTTGTAGTAGAAGGAAGGTTATGCTTTACTCAGTTACATACTAGTATTCTAATAAAACTCGTATCTTTATCTGAGTTGATAAAACATTCATTTTATCTGACCCAATCACAAGAGTAGGGTTGCTGTCATGGAGAAGCATTGCTTTAACCAGTGGAATGTCATGTCATTTTAAAGGCACCTCTGTTTTAACTGCTGTCTGACAGTGTGTGGGGCAAAAGGCCAGTGTATTGTAGCACATTCTGTAGCTCGTGTAAATCTCTATGCAGCTGCACATGACTGGGTGTCTCAGTCTCCCTTTGTGAAGTCTTTTTGCCTTGTTTTCATCATTTATTCCCCTTCTCTGAAGCATGAAATGTGGCTTGGCGCTTGGCCATCTCAGCTTTGCAATCATGTAAGCTCCAAATGTGCTGTGGGTGGCAGCTGCTCTATAACTAGCTCCCTAAAAAGTGAGTGATGTTTAGTAGCACATGGCACTGTATCCTGAGAAGACAGGTTGAGGTCTGTGTTTAATGGCTGAGAAGAATAAATGCAACTTCAGTGCTTGGTGTTGGTTGCAGCACAGGCTTGGTATGCATGCTGTATTACATGAATATATGTTTTAGAGTTCACTTGGTGCTCGGGTTGGATGCCTTGGTGGTGGTCATTTCAACAATGTGTGTGCGTACCCAAGATGAATACTGAACAGCCAGGAGCAGCATAAGCTTCTCATGCTGTCATAAGTCCACTGTCCTACAAGCACAAATTGGGTCTGATCTGGAGGGGTCACTTCTAATGACAACTGACAGGATAGGGCTTCCTCTCTATGGTTCAGACGTTTTTGGGCCAGTTTGCCAAGACTAACTGGTTTGGTAACTCTACTCCTGGTTATTGCAGAAGTGGCTTTGCGGAAGATGACTCCTTTATAGTGTCTGGTGGATGATCTGTGTTCCCACCTCAGCAAAGTGCAATCACTAATATTTTAGTAACTTAGAACCAAAATATTGACTGTTAGTCCTCTCCAGATCTGTCTTAAGCTTCATCATAGCGAGAGTTTCCCATCCCTGTTTCTGAGCGTGGGAATGTGCTTTCTGAGGGAGACTTTCTGCCTCTTTCTTTTCATAGTCCCTGACTGTAATTCGTATTACCTCTGGTCCTTGCAGTGGGAAGGCAGTGGGATTCATTGAGCAGCTCTGTATGTGTGTTATGTTGTGAAAGCACCAAGTGTGGAGCAGAGTGAAGAGAGCAAGGTTACTAATGCCATATTTTTCCTCTCTCAGGAATCCTCTCTATAGAGCAGCTCATCAGCCGCGTGGGTGTAATTGGGGTGACACTTATGGCTTTGCTGTCAGGATTTGGGGCTGTCAACTGTCCATACACTTACATGTCCTACTTTCTCAGGTAACTGCAGCCTTGTGAAATGTTTTGTCCACCTTTTTTAGATTTTTCTTCTGCTTTTCCTATGGCATCGATTCAAGTTTTTTCATAACTTTTTTTTCTGAATGTAGCTATTGCCATGTTTACACGCTAGAACCATTTCCATTGCTGAAGCATATTCTCCTTATAGAGGCTTCTGTCTTCTTTATTTCATGGGCGTGTGCGTATTTCCTCTGGAATGGGATAGCCAGCCTAATTGGGTGTCTTCATTTTGCAGGAATGTGACAGATGCAGATATTTTGGCTTTGGAGCGACGACTTCTTCAGACTATGGACATGATTGTTAGCAAGAAAAAAAGGTGAGAAGGCAGCAATAGCCTGAAATGATTTATTTCAAGGGTTTTCAGTCAGGATGGTATAAGATAGTTCTTGAAATTACCAAAATTATTAGTCCTGTCAGGGCTGCGTATTCCAGTGAAACAGGTCGCTGAATTGGGTTGATCTGTGTGGTGTTTTGTTCTGGCCTGATACACAACTTTATTTTTTTCTCCAAACATGTGCACTGAATAGCACCCTTTCTTACTGCAGTGACACAGATTAGGCTTCCAAGACAAATTGTAACTCCCTGATGGCCGCTTGACTCGTCTGTAAGATGGGCACCGCAGCTGGTGATCTCACTGGCAGTTTCAGTCTAGCAATTGGTTCATACCTATTGAATGCTCACCTGCTCCGTGGATCTGGTGTTTCCTGGTCAAAGCTGAAGCAGGCTAGTGAGCTGGTGTGGACGCAGCTATATTCTTGCAAATGAAAAGGTTTACATTAATTCAGTTTTGCAGAATTGCAGAACATTGCTAATGTGAATGTAGTGTAGAGCACAAGCGTGCCATCAGAACTCTGCTTTTGTTGATTTAGCTTATTGGATGTACCCCAAGTGAAAAAGCTACTTTCAGAAACAATGTAATTTCATTTACACATAAAGGATTTTTGTGTGTTGTTACAAATTACATATGACATGCCTTACTAGTTGTGCAGAATAAATACAGTTACCGTAGTCACTTCAAAGGTTTGACTGTCTGACACTGAATTCTCACAGGAGTCCCCCAAACTTTACTTTTGATGCACCAGTGTTTCAATGGAACCTTTTAATGTGTGACGAGGGACCTTTTAGATAGTCTAACCTTGCTGAATTAGTCACCAGTGTGCATATCTGCTGATCATGAAAGTGTAGTTAAAGCATAACATTTTTCTTCCCCTTTGAAATGTTAAGTGGTGAACAAATGTTAACTCAGTATTTGTGGTCATATGTGAGACTGTAAGTAGTGAGAGAATTTAATTACTCAGGTTTAATTGATTTAATCGACTAGGGGCATACTAAAATACTGGCTTTGGAGTTAAAAGATATTGTGTAATGGTGCTTCTGACTCTGTGCTCTTTCGGACCTCTGGGCCAGAGAGAATGATGTTGGGGGTGGGGGTAAAAGTAAGGATGTCTGAGACTTGTAACTGACTAGCACTTTCTTGCCTTCCTATGGCCAGGAAATCTTCTGAATATAGCAACTTTCTAACCATTATGAAAAGCCATGTAAAGTGTGTTAAAGGTTTGCAAATTATATTGAAGTTCATGTATTTGTGTTTAAAACAAACAAACAAACAAAACCCCCGAAACAGTATAGTCTCAGGAAATGTGCAAGAAATAGCAGAAACTTGCGTTCTGTAGATTTTGTTCTCTTTTTGCTTTGACAGGGAACAGTGGCTTACATAATTGGACTAACTTGCTCATATGAAGCAGAGCTTAAAAAGTTAGATTTGTATCAGCCCAAATGCAATCCAAATCATTTGGCAGAACAAGCGGGAATAGCAATATTTTACAGTGTAGGGTAAATGCTGTAGTTCCATTAATTGTCAGTTACTTGCTGGTCACCTTTTCAGTACTGCTGATAACTCAGAAGTTATCAATGCACACAAGGATTATAAGGCAATAGAACATAATGGTTTTTTGTTTTCTTTGCTGATCTTGACATTCCTTCTCATACCAACCCTTACTCACACTGGCTTCCTTGTCAGTAGGAGGTAGTTGTTGAAAGTTGTTTTCCCTGATGCACAGGAATTTTCTTCTCTCCTTCCTGTGTGTAATCAAGTAAAACTTTATGGAAACTCGCTTCTAAGGTTGGCAGGTTCTTTATACTCATCCTTGCAGGTATGACATAACTAAGCCTCAGGTATGAAATGCCTAGATTCTGTGACACCGTTGCTTCATTTTGCTTCATGTTAGAGTCAAATCAGCCTATCTGATGTAGATACATCACATATCTACACAGGCAAAGTGTATGGTTTTTGCCTGTGGATCTTTTCTGTGAGGTCTCCAGAACTGCTGACTAGTGTGTGGTTACAGAGATGCCTGTTGCCTCTCAAAAGAAAAGGTTGCCTTTGTATACTTATAGACTTGCTCTTTGCCTTGACATAGCTGCATTTTTGCTGCAATGCTGTGGATCCTTTGGGACAGAATGTGTGAATCGGGTACCGGGAAGAAAGCAAGGATTAAAAATGCAATTCTTATATTTGGCAGCTATCAGAATGAACTGAATTGTTCCAAGATCTCTGTTATTTGTAGTCTGTGGCCATATGTGCTTTTATGTGTGTTGTGTGGGGTGCCCCAAGGGTGTTTCTTTTGCTGGATGTGAAAGAGGAGTGATTTTTTTTTATCATTTTATTTTTTATTACACTGCTTATCAACAACCTTGAAGAGAACTCTGTGCCAAGTGTAGCAATACTGGCTGCAGCTACAAGAAAGGGCCTAAACACTGTCGAATCATGGATCACCTTGGCAATCCTATGAATAGTTTTCAGCTTAGGAGTTGGATAACTGGCTCACAAATTTCAACGGGGAGAAATGTGAGGGGATGAGGCCAGAAGCCAGCACTGCTCGTGGGGATTATGCTGCAGTGCACATGGGAGTGTGAGGGACAATACGCAGCTGCCACTGTAGTGTTGGAATTAGCTTTAGGAGTCATGCTCAGATCGCCTGAAGCATCCAGTGGTTCAGTACAGTAATGGATTTATGTGTTTCTGCTTCATAACAGCTTGTCATGCAGCCCAGTAGTGAGTGACAGCGTTTCAGAGAGTGGTGCTGCGTACCATCCAGTGCTCACAGTTCTGTGGAGGAGGCGGATGTGCAGTGATAAAGAAGAGGTGTTCAAGGGGAGAGAGGAGCATGAGAAGTCTTCTGATTCCTGAACTTGAGATAGCACAGTCATGTGTTTGAGGAAAGGAAAGCAACTAATCATATGACTGAGAAAACCATTTGAGTTTTTATTTTTAATTGGGTTTAAATCCCTTTAAGGATTGAAGCGAGGTCCTGAATGGAAGTCTTGTGAAGTGTCTCATTGAATCTCGCTTGATTAGATCTGGGCTCTACTCCAGAGCTAATCAAGATAATGTCATGAAGCAAGATTGGTGCTTAGGGGAAAAAAAAAAAAGAGGGGCATCTGTTTCCAGTGTATGTAGTTTAACATTGTCTTCTAAGGAACTGGGTTTTGGTTTGGTTTTTTTTTTTGTTTGTTTTGATTTTTTTATAAAAAATACTTTATTCCTAAGGACTTGTGTTTTCTGTTCTTTCAGGATAGCAGTGGCTCATAGGACAATGTTCCAGAGAGGAGAAGTGCATAACAAACCCACTGGCTTCTGGGGAATGATAAAAAGTGTTACAACATCTGTTGCAGGCAGTGAAAGTATCCTTCATCTGCACGCTGGCACCTGCCTTGGGAGGTGGCTTCCGCTTGCTTCTGTTTTGAAAGGAAGCGTGTTAGTTGGGCCAGTTATAAAGCATTTGTGTTTCAACACGTTTCAGCAGTCTGAGCAAAAGGCTTAATGTCTCCTGGGAAGTTTGCTTTCTAGCACTGTACTGTCTGACCTTTTGCCCAGGGGTTGGACACATAGTTTTACTGTGACGCAGTCAGGAGTTGTATGCTGCTGCCCTGCCCTGTAAATGTGCTGTTGCATCACCGTGGTTGAGGTGTACAGCAGATCACAGGACAGATGTGCACACTTATGGTGTCACATTGCAGATGTCTACCCTATCACATCACTGATGTGGGAGACAACGTTCTATTGTGAGGTATCCGCTGCTCATATGACTGACCTGCATGCATATTTTTCTCATAACTTGAAATATGCTTTTCTGGGATGGAGAGCCTGTGACATACTTGAGCAAAACAACGGGTTGCTGGAACAATTTACCTAGCCTATAGTTGACTTTCTGGCCATGTTGGAAAGCCATGAGAAAAAGAAAGGCAGGAAGCAACTTGTTGACCAAATAAATTGTTCTCATGATATAGGCTGGCCACTAGTGCTATAGCAGCGTGACAAAAAGGTGGACAGGAACAGGCGAATAGAAGTTGTTCTGCCCATATGAAAGGGGTAAAAGGCATCTGTTTAGAATTACAAGGGTCTGTATTTCTCTAACTTACAGTTGCCTACCAACAATATCTGCCAGACCACCTACAGTGTGCTGTTTGCATATTTAAGGCTGAGGGCTCTTCTTCCTCTCCTTTCCCACTAGCTGTGGGAATAGCCAAATCAGAATTTGGCTATTTGACAAGACTCTTCATAATAATCACTAATCTTTTGGAGCAGTTACTCAGCAGTTTTGTTTATGAAGATGATGTGAGAGTAACATATCGTGAGATGCACTTCAGTGACAAGGGACACTGATCAAAGTGGAGCAGGAGCCTTTGAGAGCTCTGGTTCTATTCTGTAATATGTTCTGCAGGAAGAGGAATAAAGAGGTTGTTGCATGACTGCCTAAATACTGTGTACTACCTACCGTCTTAAAATGGAGTACTGTGCAATATATGTATCCTTGAGATTTCTTTGGGTGCAGTATTAACAAGGAGCATTAAGACTGAATCAAAAAACTGATCTGGATCAAAAAAGTGGTCAAACCATTAGATGTGACCCTTGGGCTGAGGGTGGGGAATGTTTTGTTTCCAATTAAGAATTTGTGACGTATTCGAGCCTTGACTATGCTGGTTTGCCAGATCTGTCCCTTATCCAGCAAGAAGTGGATGCCCTAGAAGAACTGAGTCGGCAGCTTTTTCTGGAAACTGCTGACTTGCATGCAACAAAGGTACATAGCAAAGTGACTGCCCAGACGGGTGTTGGGAGGCCAGGGTAGTTTAAAAGAGAATGTGTGTTGCAAGAAATTGAAAGCTGTTTAGCAGGTCAATGTTGAAATGTGATTTGGTGGAGTGAGGATCTGTTTCTTTAATTTGGGGTCTAGATGGCAGTTTCCTTCCAATTCGGATACATACTGAAGTATGCCCTGTGTCCCTAAAGCCATTCAGAAACCGTTGAATTAAAACTTTTTAGTTTGGAAACGTTTGAGTTAAGAGGTGTAGAAGGATAAAGCTATGTTTGCTACTTTTGGTGCTTCATTAAAATTTTGTGTTCTGGGTGGCTGTGGAAATGATATTTTTTTGTGTGTGTTCTGTTCCCCTTCCCTCCTTTTGTATTTGCAGGAGAGAATAGAGTACTCCAAAACTTTCCAGGGAAAATACTTTAATTTTTTGGGTTATTTTTTCTCCATCTATTGTGTCTGGAAAATCTTCATGGTACGTGAATGTTTTAATATGTTTTATGTGGACATATGCAAATGTCACACTCTGCATAGATCATGCTATACATGCAGTTCATCAAGTAATGCTCCAGTTTCCTTAAAATCCTGCTTCTGGAAGTTCTGAAAGAAACTGGGCTGTGTTTGAAATAAAGCTCTGGATCTGTCTTTTTGTATAGATCATTAGACAAGCAGTTCTTACAGGTGTGCATTTTGCACCTTCTTAGACAGTCCGACCACCCCCTGCCCTTTTCCTTGGTGATACAAAGTAAGAGTCATGCATGTGTCTCGTGTAACAGTGAGGTATGCTTTTGTTTTCTTGTTTGAATGAAAATCCATCTCTCTCTTGCAGGCAACCATCAATATTGTATTTGACCGTGTGGGGAAGACTGATCCAGTCACAAGAGGAATTGAGATCACTGTAAATTATCTGGGAATCCAGTTTGATGTGAGACTTTATTAATTCTTACAGCCTTTTCAGCACTTCCTGTCTTATCTAAATAAAATCATACTGCTGATAGGGAGAGAGTGGTAGAGCCCTGAGAATTTTTCTTTGACTTCCGACTTATAGAGGAGGATGGGAAAATGCACCATGAACTTTGCTTTCACACTGATTTTATGCTGGGATGGTAATGCGGTCTTGCCAGAGAAACAGTGATTTGCTTGTTTGTTTTGGGAAAATGGAAACACGTTAGTCAACTTGCTTAGATTAATACATTTAACTACAGAGTGATAATGTTTGCTTGTGCACATAGGTATTCTGTCATTTACACTTTTTAAATATATCCCTGTGAATACAGGGTTCTTTATGGTTGATGTAAGCTAAATCTGTTTCTCATGTGTTTGGAGTAAACAATTGCTAAAATATTTGTGAAAATGTCTGTTACAAAAACATGTCTACAATGGATTTCTGTACAATTAGTAAATACAAAGACCCTGAAGAATTGGCAGCTATACAATGTGGTGTAAATGGGGTTAGTGTTAGAGATTTAACTGTATTCTTCTTGATACAGGTGAAATTCTGGTCTCAGCACATTTCCTTTATTCTTGTTGGAATAATCATTGTTACCTCTATCAGAGGATTGTTAATCACACTTACAAAGGTAAGAGCCAGGCGTCTTACACTGTTTTGGACCAGGAAAGCTGTTATCAGATCTTTAACTTTAGATGGGACAAATACTGTATAAACTTTCAATGCACATTTATATTTTAAATATCTGAATATAAATGCTTGCAGAGGGAGGAAGGAAGGAAAAATAACTTCTGCAGTGTATTTCCTCACTCAGTCTCTATTTTTACTACTGTTGGGAAGAGATGTAGATGTTAAATGAGATGTTAAATGTAAGCAAGCGTTCAAAATGATGCTGTAGCCAGGGCTTAGCAGTAAAGTTGATGAGATGGTGATTAAAATAATTTAGATTGCTTAATTTGAGCTGCTGGTAGGACTGGAAAGGCATTAACTCAAGACATGTGACTCATTGTCTGGACTTGGCTTTTGGTACCTAAGCTTAAACTTTAGTACATATCGTTATATGAATTTTACCACATGGCGCCACTGGCTTAGGGAGATTCATGTTTAAGACTAAGACTGCAATTTTCTGAAAGTAGCGTACAGGCACCCCTCCAGAAAGTATGCTTTTTTTAAGTGAAAAAGTATTCAAAAAAACTTTCATGCAGTCCTAAGGCACATCAGATTTATCTGACTGCTTATTTCCAGTGTTTTTTTTTTTCCTAGTTCTTCTATGCCATTTCCAGCAGCAAGTCCTCCAATGTTATTGTTCTGCTTTTAGCACAGATAATGGTGAGTATGTGGACCCATGGGCATGCCTATGTACATTTATGTATACATACTTATTTGTGTGTGTATACATATACACATAATAAAATCTTTGTATGCTGACCCATGTGTTAGCCACATAGCCAATTGTGATACAATAAGTACTTTCTCTGTTTTTTAATTTACAGGGTATGTACTTTGTGTCATCAGTGCTCCTGATCCGGATGAGTATGCCTCTAGAGTATCGCACTATTATTACAGAAGTCCTGGGAGAGCTCCAGTTCAACTTTTATCATCGTTGGTTTGATGTGATATTCCTAGTTAGCGCGCTGTCCAGTATCCTCTTTCTCTATTTAGCACACAAACAAGCCCCGGAAAAGCATATGGCCCTCTAAGTAAGGACTGCGGTCACGCACTGCTCTCCGTCCTTTCAACTGCACTGCTGCAACTCCTGTGGACTGCAAAACTTGAAGAGAGCCAGGACTATTCTGTGTGTTCCAGCAGTGTAAATGGCTCTTCAAACTTCCACACATGTCGTCATCAAGCTCTGTGGCTCATTTTGTTAAGGTGCCACATCTTGAAGGAAAGGGGATGCACATATTGAATGTGAGATAGTTCATTGCCAAGGAATAAGGGCAATCCTTGGGATGCCAATATCTAGGGGCATTGGAACTTGCATAGTAGGCTGTCTGAGGTAAGGCCTTTTACTGTTAGAAGAACATCTTCAGAGAAGGCACCAAGGAAATGTGATTTTTCTTTTGAAAATCAACTCATAATTGGGATTCAGAGGACGGCAATTCTGGAGTTGAATATTTGAGTCTGTGGAATTAAATAAGCTTTTGTAATATCTCATGCAAGCATCACAGTTGTTTTTTGTCCGTCCCAAAGATTTGGCTGGAAGTGAGCTAGAAAGTGGGTAGGATTTGCTGCCTGGCAGAAGTGAAGTGGAGAGAATTTCACTCCATTTCTGTATGGAGTGTATGCTAGTGTGTATCACTAGTACCTACTGTCCTTAGGGGCTGGAGATTAGCTTTCTGTTGCTGAGCCTCAACTTTGTTTTGTCTCCTTGCATAAATGGAGCTGAGGTTTTGGATTCCTCTTTGCTTGAGTTCAATGTCGAGTCAAAGACCACAGCTATGCCTTGTTTATCTTATATGTCACAAATTTGTTTACCTTATATGCTGTAAATTTGGTGTTCCCCACAACCCGTATGTTTTTCTACCATAGCCCATTTCCCCTTCTCGATGTAATTCAAGGCACAAAAGTAAATTTTATTCATGTGACTTAAACTTGTAACTTCCCTTAGCCACTCTCCTAGGCTTTGTTTGTTTTAAAATTGTTCTGGAACATAAATCATAGGTGGTAAGAGTAAGATCCAGGGTGGGGAAATAGCCACTCTAAACAATTTATTTCTGTGTTGTCTTCAGTGAAGAGCATGGAGGCAAAGTGTACAGCAGCAGTATTACACAGCCATTTATGTCACATTCAAGACAATGCGGTGTTCACTTGGAGTTAGGCAAACCTGCCTGACAATTATGTGTGTTATTCTAACTACCATGATGCACAATTGTATGCAGGGGAGAGAGAATAGTGCTTAAACGTCTTGAGTTATGAATTATGAAGTTAGCTTAATGTTTGAAAGAAATTTGTGCCATGTTAGCAGGAGAAAGGAGTGTAATGCACAGAGTCTGTTGGCTTATGCCATTTCACAGCATTTGTACTGCTGTAAGTATAGCATAGAAGAGTTGCCACAGATATTGAGTTGATGGACTTGGATTAGGGGGGAACTGCCTCTCCTGGGAGATGGGGAGAAATCAGTTGCTCTTTATTAAGAGCTTATCCTTAAAAGGCTAAAATGCTTTCAAACCTATAAAACGTTTCTGCCTTCTGCAGCAGTATACTTAATTATATACTTCTAGTTATTTAAGTCTTTACAGAAGTAAGTGACTAACTGCCCGATTTACAAGGCAGAAAGCCAATGAAGCACAATTGCAGTGTGTTAAATGAATGCAAGTTACACTGAAGTGTTTATTTCAGGCAGCTGCATTTCAGTAGGAGATTGCAGTCCTTCACAGGTATGGCACTCCTAGGAACAGTCAAGTTCTGGGAGGTGTAGTAGCGAAGAATGATTGAAGAAAGAGGATTTGGAAGGTTTCTTTTTTTGTTTTTGGTGTAGTTTGTCTCCTCACAACTTTGTGTCATCATTGTTGTCACTGTCTGCTCTTGTAGAGGCAGCTGATTGTGAAGAGGAGGATGAGCTTGCCTGCAGAGGAGTAACAAATAGATTCTGATTATTTTTAGTTTGTAAACATGCTTGATAGTCTGCAGTGTTATAAAGACTCCTATTTTCATCTGCACTAATCATGTACTTGTTTGAATGGCAGAATGAGCCAACAAATGTGATTTTTGTTGTTCAAGCACTTTTTGATTAAGTACATTTAGAAAGAAATTTGTTCTGTAGAGGTTTCACATTGTTTAATTCCCATACCTGCTGAATTTGTACACAAAAGTGTTGCTAACTTCAGATCTGCAAAATGCAGCTTGATGACTAAGAAACTTTTGAAAAAACTTGCAGCTGAACATTTGCAGACAAGGCTAATGAAAAATGAATAGGAGACTGTTTTGGTCTTATTCTTCCTTGTCTGCCTCTTTTGCATGATCAGAAAAGAAGCATTTAAATATTTAAGGCTGATCACATAGAGGGTTTAAAATGACTGTTTCAAGAAGAAATACCTTCCTGCTTTTCTGACTTTGGTCATGCTTCACATTCTTTCTAATGGCACGAAGTGAGTAAAATATTTTCAAATCAGCACATTTCCTAGAAAATGTCATGATAATCTATCAGTTGCTCTTCCTTCTACAAAATGATCTGTTTTGAAATATTTCACCTGATTTCCCCAGAAGTAGTTTATGCTTTTTGGTGTACTTAAGCACTTTTTTCCCCTGTACTTTCAGGATTGTATTGCCTGTTTCCCTTTTTCATTAAGGACTACTGTATTTGGATTATCTTGTTCGATAAAATCTCTTGTATGTGCATCCTTTCTGTGATTTAATCTGGCATTAAAGATACTTGCCTGTATTATGTGTGGGGAAAGGAAGGGTTGTTTATGATAATCAGACCACAGCTTCCCTTTTAATAACAGACTGACTTGTAAAAATCCAGGCTCAAGTTAAAAATCCTAGCTCAGAAATACATACTAGCTGAAAGAAGTTTTTTCCTATCCCTTAGATGATCCCTCAACATCTGCTTAATGCAGTATTACTCACCCTTTCCCTCAGTTCAGGTGAGTTTCTCTCTGGCTCTAACAGATGGTTTCCTTTATAAGCAGGAGGTTCAGAAGTGTCATGGACTGGATCTGCCACAGAGGCTGTGATGGGAATGTTCTGGCCCTGGAAGTATTTGTAAGCATCTTTGCTGCACACCAGTAGTGTTAGTCTGTCACCACTATCTTGGATTCTTGCCACCACTTTGTCATAGGATTCATTGATCACATTCACCCCATTCACTTCCAGCAAAAAGTTGTTATTTTCTACACCTGCTGTATGAGCTGGCCCATGGTTTTTTACCTGCAAAGGCAAGTTCAAACTGTGATATTAGCATAAAACTTGGAAAGATGCATTACCAATTGATGGTTAGCTAGACCGTTGTGTTACTGCTTTCCTTACGAGACGGCAAAATAAACATGGGGAAGGGGAGAGATTTGTGGGGCAGAAATTAATTGGGAGAGGCAATAGGCCTAGACATAATAAACATGGAACACATCAGTTTGAGATTTAAGATGCATCTTGGTTCTGATAGACTTTTGTTATAGAAATGTGGCATGGTAGAATCATGAAGACAGGGGAAAAATCAGTTTTCTTATTATTTGCAGGTCCCTGTCCAGTAGGTTTAAAGTTAACTTTACTACATTTCACAGATTCCTTCGTAGTGAGTGGAACCCCTCCTCTCAAGAAAGCTAAAGCCACAGACATAATTTGAGACAGTAAATGTTTGACTTTTGCCAGCTGTGGAATTCAGAGAAGGGGGGGTAGAGTGGGGCGAAAGTGTCTCTCTTACATTTAGGATGTTCCACAGTCAAAGCCATCTATTTAAAATACTAATTTTAGCATGCCAGCCTCACCTCATGAATAAAAGCAAAAATGATGCAAAAACTGGATTTCCCATTCCTCTAGTCATCTAACAAAATGAAGAATGTTTTCTGGTGCTTATTTTTTATCTTGGTCCTACGATGTCAGTCTGACTTTAATAGTTACAGCCCTTATCTGAGAGTGCTGGAGAAGAGACTTGTCTTTTGTGGCTTTTCTTGAATGTATTTGCAGGACGGAAGGGAGGAGGCTGTCCGACAGACTGCCTGAGCTTTTCCTGGTTCCTTATTCTACATTAGTACCTCATTGATGAACAGTCCAGGCTTGTTCTTGATCATGTTTAAACTGAAGCCAAATCCACTAGGCCCTTTCACCATCTTGCAGATTCTTGGCTTGTGGTTCACTTTCTGCTCAGTGTGCAACTCCACTCTTTCGTCCATTTTAGCTGGAGTTGGATCTTGTGCTTTGTAGTAGTATGAGAAGGGGGAAATCTGAGCCTGAGAAAAGTGACAAATAAAACCTTGTTAACATAAAAACTTCTGTTGTGAAATCTGTATTAGGCTTTCATGCTCAACATGTTCTGTTTGAAACCTGTTTAATGACTCAGACTTGAGCTGCAATGAAGAAGTTTCTGCTATTAATTTTTGGCTGAGTGGAAAACTACAGTGTTGATCTGTGAAAAGGGAATTTTGTTACTCGTTTTGTTCATAAATGGTTACACAGCCATGTAGCTCTGAATTTGCCGTCTTAAACTTCTAACCTTTCTTGTGGTGTGTTTAAATTTAGAATTGTTCCAATAGTGCCTATGAAAATCTGGAAGAGGCCAAAAATTTGGGTGTTTAGCTACTTGCTGTACAAATGCAAGGAGAGTTGCTGAAATATGGGTGTATCTTAAACATTTCCTTCAAGTTGAAGAACTGTCTGTCAGAGCAGACTGGCTGTTTCATTGCTGCATATGTCTCTTCATACTGATAAACTATCAATTCTTAGCAGTAGTTTGCATTTTCTTACCAGTTTATACATGGCATCGGTCTCCTTATCCACTACCAAGAGTGTGGTTTTTGCCTCAGACTGCTTGATTTTTCCCACTACGCTGTCATGATCCAGACCATCCACTTGCTCACCATTGACAGCTACTAAGATATCATTGTCTTTGAGACCTGCCTTGGCTGCTGGGCTCCCAGAATCAACATCCTTGATTGCATGATCTAGATCAGAAGGGAAAAAAGATTGATATGAAGGCATATGATTGCTAAGTTTAAGGACATTAGAATGCATGACAAAGGCTAATTGTCAGAATTGCAGTTCGGGTTGAGACCATTTCCATGATGTAGCCCTGTTTGCAATATGTCTATAGAGGACTTCTCCTAGATGATCAGTAAGAAACCAAAGAGAATGAGGTCTGCAAACCCTATACAGGAAGAAAATATATAGCAAATGTCATGGTCTGTGTGTTAACTTGGTTCTTACCACCAGTATTTTGTTCCATCCGTAGATAAAAGCCATAACCATTTTTTCCTTTCTGGATCTCAATAAGTCGTGGTTTGAGGGGAAGCAGTCTTAGGTTGGCGCTGTCTTTGCTCAGTACCATCTTCTGACTTCTGTAATAGTGGTCCGTTTCTTCATTTGAAAGTAGAAACATAACATGATTTTCAGACTTCTTTACCTGTGATAGTACATGTACAATCTCAGATGTCACCCCTTCAACAATATGTGGGAATTGTAGATGTTTTGGTAACTGGTGTACTGATACATGGTGGTGTGTGGGTGCTGTTGGTGAATGAGCTATAAGGTGTAGGCCATGCTACTACAAGGTGATTTTTTTTTTTTCCCCTCCAGTCAGAAATTTGGACCATGACAAGATCTCAGGCATGTAAGATCCAGCATCTAATTTTCTGCATTTCATACTGTGTTCCTGACCTCTAGGGAATTATCTGTAGAGTGCCATGAGGGTGGCATACAGTGCCAGTAGAATCCAGTGAGCCTCAGCAGATAGTGCTTGCCTTATCTAGATGTGGAACTCTACAATGTAGACATATCATGCCATCTATACCACTATTTTAGATTACAGTGACAGGAGTCAAGCTTCCATCACTCTTTGTCATCTTCCATCTCCCTGTATTACTGATTCTGAGGTTTTGGGGTTTTTTTTGGTCTGTTTAACCTCTCCAAGTCCATCCTTCTCTTACTCCTTTCTAGTCTATTGGATGCCTCTTTACTTATCTTAACTAATGTCACTCTACTGCTGATGTTATAGCAGCTTAACAAAACACAGGTGTTGCACGGTTCCATAGTTAGTAGCATGCACTGAATTGTGATGCTGGAATGCCAGAGCATGTACTGCCTGTCTCATGGCGCTCTGAAATCTTTTCAGCTCCAGCTGTGTCTTAGCAGCGCCAGTGGTGGAAAGCTGGAAGCCTCATTAGCAATGTTCTTTGCAGCTGAGGCCAAGTAGTGAAATTACTTGCACAGTAATTTTCATTAGTTTTGGACTTCTTAACAAGAGAAAGGAACTACTGTCTAAAGTCATTAATTTTCCCTGTTCCATGCTAACTGTATCATCAGAGAATTCCCCCTCTTCCTGCCCTGAAAACCACATTTGATGACTTGCCTTCTTAGCATTAGGAGTATTTCCAGGACTTCTAGGAACAGAGCATGATTTATATAATAGGGTTCCTGGCAGCAGTATACTTCTGTTATTTAAAATTCTTTGGACTGTCTTGATGGCAGTACTCATTCAGAGTCAGTTCAAGAGGCTTCTTGACAACAGAGCCAAAGCAGAGGGGTACTCTGCTGTGTTGATAATACATGAACAGTAGCTTCCAAGATTTACTGTGAAGCATTCAAATCAGCCAGACCTGCCTTCTCAGTAGCCCCGATAGGTTGCTGTGAAAGTGGGCCAGAACAGAAGATGAATCAGTATGCAAACAAATACCTTTTCCACCACTTCCTCGTGTGTGTCACTTTCCACATTTTTTCCATTGATTTCAATCAGGCGATCATTATTTTGGACACCAGCCTTTGCAGCTGCTCCTTCTGATGAAAGCTCTACTATGAACAACCCCTTCTGTCCTAAAATAAATGAGAACTCATTACACAGGGTGAGTCACTGAAATGTGCCTGAATTTAATGGTTAAGGAAACTCAGCACCGATGTCCTTAGAGACTCTTCGTTTCTGCTTACGTGCAGATTACAGTGGCACCACAAACCTTCCACATAGACACACCTCTATCTCTTAATGTGTCCTGGAAAAATCACTTCTGTTGGGGAGGGGGGTATTTGTTCACTCTCTACAGTTCAAACAATCTTCTATTTCTCTACCAAGAGTGCCAAAGGGTCTGATTAAGATAGCTGAAAGGGATTTGATTCCCGCCCCTCTCCCCTCCCAGTCTGAAGTGAGGAGCTGCTTTTATTGTTGTTTTATGCATATCATAATTTCCTGTGTTTGGAAGACTTCCATGTTTGGTCTTTCATTTATATTGCATTCCAAAATACCCTCTTTACAGGTGATGCTTTCCGGAAGACTGCCCTATTCTGCTGACTGGCCTTGGAAGAAACACATATATGGAGGAGGTTCCAAATCCCTTGCTTTCTAAATGAAATAACTTAGAAATCAGGAAAAGTGTTTATTACAGCTGTCTAGAACCTTGTGTGCTGATTCCTGAGATGAGGAATGGAACAGAATTAATGTAGCATCTTGAGTGTATATCTGGTATTTGAGCAGAGACTGCAAATGTGGTTTTGGTAAGCGGGCTTAAATAACAAGCATAAAATCGCTTATTCTTTTTATATCTCCCCCCCCCCCGCCATCTTTTCTCCACCCTGTAAGAAATGTGGTCTTCAGAAGACTGTGCACTACATATGCTGTACAGAAATGGACTAGAGATGGATCTGAACTCATCTTGCTGCTTCTCTCTTTCTGTTAGCAAGAGTAGTTAGTGTGTCTCCATTGGCCCCCACGTATTAACTGTGGTTGCCTCTGTCCCTGCTGCGGTATGTATCTATGTACCCCAGGCTCTCACCTTCTGTGGTTTTCAGAGAGAAGCCATAGCCTTTCTCCTCCTTCACTAGGTAGCAGAGGCGGGGTTGTGGAATGACAGTGATTGCTCCGTTGGCCGTGGGTGGTGGTGACTGCTGCTCCTGCTGCTCTCCTGTTGGCAGCTTTTGACCCAGCTCTTCCAAGTTCACTCCCTCCTTTTCTGCCTTTTGATAGGATGCATCATCCAGAACAAGAAGTACAACAGAATTCCCGCTGTTTTTGACGATCTCCACAACCTGTAGTGGACAAGGTGAAATGGCAAGCAGGTGCTAAAGTGATTGACCTAAAAGCTCTCCCCAGGAAGGGTTGCACTGTCTACTGTTTTTGTTGGTTTATCCTTCTGCTTACACACTATGGAGGCACCTCAAAGACATTTGATACCCATGGTGGGTAATGAATGATGCAGGGAGATACTCAGAGCAGTTGACTCAGCTCATGGATTTCCTAGCTGAAGATGCCATAAAAACTGGAAGAGAAAGCTTCACATAGTGGCAGTGGCTCTGGGTAATGGGGGAATGGTATGGGTCCCAGACTAAACAGAGATGTACCTGTGCATGTTCCTCCTTGTCTACAAACACACCATTAACCCTGAGGACTCTGTCTCCATCCTTCAAGCCAGCCTTTTCAGCTGGACTGTTCTTTTCCACATTCCGGATGAGATGCCCTGCTGTGTCTTTCTCAATACGCAGGTAGAATCCATAGCTCTTTTGGGGCTTTTTAATCACTTTACATTCTCGGGGCTGGAGAACAGAAGTCATCTCTACCAGACAGGATGAAAGAGATATGTGTCAGTAAAAACAGTAAGCTTGACTTACCTAGATGTGTTCCCTCTAAATACATATTGTGACAGTTTGCTTCAGAATTCTTGGGGGTTTGTTTCCCAGGAAATCCCACTGGGCAAAGTTGAAGCTAGTTAACAAGGCTAGGGAGAAGAAACCAATCTCTTTCCCCCCTCCCTCCTCGCTTTTCTTGTCTCCCTGTCTCAAATGAAGTTAAGCAAGGTGCAGAACTGGAAGAAAGAAGTCGTCTGCCTGTGATAACATAGTGAAAATTGAGGTAAGGATTTAATACCAGAATTAAGTCTTACAGAGGAAAAATAATGGCAGCACAAAAATACTGGAACACTATAGGAAAGTTATGTGACAAAATGGGATTTCATAGAATTGCAGAATCATCAAGGTTGGAAGGGACTTCTGGAGGTCATCTCGTCCAACCCCTCTGCTCAAGCAGGGCCACCTACAGCCAGTTGCCCAAGACCAAGTCCAGACGGCTTTTGAATATCTCCCAAGGAGGGAGGCTCCATTACATCTCTGGGCAACCTATGCCAATGCTCAGTCGCTCTCAGTAAAAAAGTGTCCTTACATTTAGATGGAGCTTCCTGTGTTTCAGTTTGGGCCCATTGCCTCTTGTTGTGTCACCGGGCACGGCTGAAAATAGCCTGTCTCCATTTTCTTTGCACCCTTCATTCAGATATTTTTATACATTGCTAAGTTTCTCCTGAGCCTTCACTTCTCCAGGCTGAACAGTCCCAGCTCTCTCAGCCTTTTGAATATCTTCAAGGCTGGAGAGTCTACAACTTCTCTGGGCAACCTGTGCAGATTGATGAGCAGGTGGGATCAAGGAGGAACCTCAATGTCCTAACCAGGCTTTCCTGTTCTTAGTTATTTTAGCTAAACAAAATTAAGTTTCAGGAAAAGACATTGTAACTGGAGTGTTATTGTTAATGAGTGCAGGGTTTGCATTGGAGGGTGGAAATCAAGGACTATAAAGGAACCAGGAAGACCCTTGTTTCCACTTACAAAGCTTTTTTTCTTCTAGCTGGGTTCGATATCTCTACCTCTCAGTTTTCATACAAAGTGGTGCACTTGCTTTATTTCTGTGTCCTTTGGAAGTTACTGGTAGAGTAAAAGTTCTTGGAGCTGTCCATGTTTTCCTCTGCCTCTGAATCCTAATTAAACACTCTTTGATCCTTGATGAAGAGGAGCTAATAGAGCTATTTCACTTTGGCTTATCATTATGTGGGTGACGTAAAATATGAATGCAGGTATTATGAGGTCTAACAAAAGTATGGAATATTCAGGCATACACCTACTGACAATGTGAATGTGCTGTCAGGTAATCACTTGCAGGAGAGGTAATTTAATACTGCTTGGTCTGTGTGGAACAAAACAGAGTTGTTGAGGCAGTGTGCTTATCTTGCAAATCTCACGTGAATCCTGAAATGACCATAGAGCCTCAATTTGCTGCTTGACTAAAACTTTGTCTCCGACCCTGATGACTTTAACAATGATGATATGAGATGTAATCAATGTAAAAATGTGATGTTCTGTGAGAAAGGAAAGAAATTAAATTTGGTTTAGAAATGACAGGCTGCTGAAGTAACTGCAGTAGTTTGATTCAAATGATTTCTCAATGAATTTGTGACAACTGGAGCAGAATTTCCAGTTGGTGTCTCCAGGGTGCTGTGTTACTTCCCCAAAGAATTTGAGGCCAGCTTGTTAAAGAGCAGACTTGATGCTGGGGATTGTTATCAGATTGCTATTAGGCAGTCCTTTGTCCTCTGGAAGTTTTGGAGCAAATCCTCCTAGAAGCTATGTCAAGGCACATGTGCCAATGACAGGAATGTGTTTGGGATCAGACAGTATGGATTTACTGATCTTTATGATACCTGATGAACCTGATAACTTTACACGATGAGTGGACTGGCTCTGTGACAGGCAGAGAGCAGTGGATGCTGTTCACCTTAACTTTTGCACTGACTTTGATAGTGTCTTTAGTACAGTCAGTGTAGCCAATTTGGTGACGTGTACTGGATAAGCAGACTACTAGATGATGCAGAAAATTGGCTGAGCCACGAGGTTCAGAGGGGTTTGATCAGTGGCATATAACCCAGCTTTGGGCTGGCTATTCGTGGCATTCTTTAGAGCTGGTACTGGGGCTGATACCATTTAACATCTTTATTTATGATACGGACAGCGAGACAGAATACATCCTCAATAAGCTGATAGACAATACCAAATTGAGGAGGAGCAGTCAATAGACTGGAGGTTAGGGTTGCTGTTTAGAGGGACCTCAGCAGGCTGGAGAAATGGGCTGACAGGAACCTCATGAAGTTCAACAAAGTGGAGTGAAAAAAACCCCTGTATCTAGACCATGCACAACAATACAGGCTGACTGCTGGCTGGCCAGAAGGCAGCGCTGCTGGGCAGCACTCAAGTGCCCAAGCTGAACATAAGTCAGTGGTGTAGCTTTGCAGTGAAGAAGGTAAACTATATACTGGATGGTATCAGAATGTAGCCAGCAGGTAAATGGAAGGGATTGTTCCCCTCTCTTTGGCACTTGTGAGACCACATGCGAGTACTGTCTCCAGTTGTGAGCTCCTCAAGTAATTGACACACTGCAGCTAGTCCGCTGAGGTTGTTTAGGTTTTGGAACACATAATGCTTAAGCAGGCTGAGAGAGCTGGATTTGTTCAGTCTTGGGAAGAGAAAGTAAAGGGAAGATCTTATTGATGTCTTCAACTGCTTAACTAGATCGTATAGAGAATACAGAGCCAGACTCTTGGAAGTTAACAGTGGTAGGATGAGAGGCAACAGACACAGGCTGCAGCAAGGGAAATTCCAATTAGATAGCCATAAGGACAGTTTTTTGTCTTGGGGGCCATCAGATACTAGAACAGGTGCCTAGAGAGGCTGTCGAATCTCCATCCTTGGAGATACTTACATGGATGGGACTCTGAGCAAGCTCATGTAAGTTGGGCCTGTTTTGTATGGGGCATTGGACCAGATGACCTCCAGAAGGCCCTTCCAACCTAAACTTCTCTATGCTTTTCTGATGAAATGAAACTCTGGTTTGGGTGATGCATATCATTAGCAGGAAGACTACGTACTGAAAGTAAGCAATAGTTGTGACCAGGGAAAAATGCCACAGATAGTTGTCCTGGGAACTGCTGCTGAAGATCCATGATGATAGAGGAACAAGATGAATGAAAACAACTTCCTCCAGTTGGAAAGTCCAGGTAATTAGCAAACTTGATATGTATTTTACTGGAAAGACTTTTTTTTTTCTTCTGCCTCTCTCTACTGACAGAAGTCTCTCAAAAGGCCAAAGTTGTGTTGCAGAGATTAGCCATTAATCACAGCCTAATAAATACTAAGAAAATTAATCTGTTTGCATGTCAAGATTTCTTTGCAACTCTGTGGTTTTTCTTCTCTTTATATCACCTGTGTGACTGATGTATGTGGGAACTGGCCTTTTTTCTTTTCCTTTCTTTAGAAGTAGCTGGCAGTCAAATCCTTCCATGCTAGCAGCCTACTGCAGAACCACCTCTGTGGCTACCCATGCTGCAGACTCTTTGCTCTTGAAGCTGAAAGTGCATTGTTGAGGTTAGTTGGGCAGCGTATAGAACAGTACGGATGTGTGGTGGAGGTTTGGCATAGATGTCACTGAAGCTGGAGAATATGGGGAATTTCAGCATGCAGGGATGGGAAGCCTGCAGATCATGATTCACTTGTTCCCCTTGGTCAGGCGTGTTGTGCTTTTTTGAGTCTCCATGTAGTTGCACTAGGACTGGCTCCATACAGGGATGGACTGCCTTATTATTTGGACGTTTTTGGGAACACATCAGACTGTACTGATCACAACTACAACTCCAAGCAGTGTTTCTTGACAAACACTGGGAATCTGTGCTAATTCCTGAAGTTAACATGCAAAACTGGTGGTACACAAAGCTGAAGAAAGAGTAGGCTTTTATGGGAAAGATTATTTATTCATATTTAGAAATGGAAGGAAGGTTACAGTGCACTGCATACTACTCCTTTTAATCCCTGAAAGCTTTACATGCAAAATTATTGGGATCGTAAAAATGAGTTTTCTAAGGGAAGAGGGATTAGCAAAAAAGGAATTTCTTACCTGTATGTCTGTGTGGAGCAGCCTTCACAGGAATTCTCTTTTGCTGTCCCTCCTGTGGCTGTATCTATAAGTAAGGCTGGACTTTGATTGGGCAAAGGTTGATTTAAAAGATGATTTATTTAACCAAGTTTCACTGAATATGTTCAACACCTTGATAAGCTGCCTTGTCCTTGCCTGCAAAAGTGCTAATCACATGCATTTCTCAGCAGCTTTGAATTTTGTTGCACTGATAATTATACTCAAAAACCCAGTCAAGGAAGTCATCCAAGGCAAGCCTGATCTTTGTTCTGGGCAAGAGCCTTGTCCAACTATAAGGAATGTCTTAAAGGGAGCAGGTTTGGATCGTGATGGGTTGACCTGGGCCAGCAGCATTTGACTGCAGATCAAGAGATTACCGGTTCAAATCTATGCACCCCATGTTGGGTGCCAAAAAAAGGATTGTGATGGGTTAACCTTGGCCAGCAGCCAGATGCCCACTGAGCTGTTCTTACTCCTCTCCTCTACAGGACAGGGGAGAAAACAGGATGAAAAAGCTTGAGGAATTCAAGATGAGGACTAACTGGGAAAGATACAACTAAAAGATGGCCTCGTGATTGAGGGGTGGCCCTGACTGTTGGGGCCATCACACATGTGAAACATACACTGCAATCAAGCGACCCATGTGAGTAAAATCTCCCTGGAACAGACGGAGGGAGGTGATTGGGATATCAATATGGTGAGGCCTGGCAAATTGGCTATACTGGATTACTTCTATGAAGCTGCCAAGGCAAGTGCTATGTTCTTACCGTTCTGGAAGGGCATACTGGGTGACTGGAGACATGCCCTGTAAAGCATGCCATTGCTTGAAATGCCATTCTGAGCCTTGAAAGGCAAGTTCTGTGTCATGGTACCCCAGAAAGAATTGAGTCAAATGTGCAACTTATTTCTGAAATACCCTCATATACTCCTGGGCCAAGAAACAAGGCATTGATTTGGTGCATCACATTCCCTATCACCCACAAGCCTCTGGAAAGACTGAATGATACAATGGACTGTTAAAGACTATGCTGAGAGCATAGAGCACTGGGGAATGGAAGCAGTGGGACATACATTTAGCAGAAGCCACTTGGCTGGTTAACACCAGATGATCTACTAACTGCTCTGGGTCTGCCCAAACAAAGTCCCTATATATTGTGGGAGGAGATGAGGTCCCCGTAGTACATGTAAGTGGCTGGGAAAGGCAGTGTGGGTTGCTTTTCCTTCGGAAAAGGAAAGCCCATTTGTGGGATTGGCTTTGCTCAAGGACTCAGGTGCGCTTGGTGGGTAGTGCAGAAGGAAGTGGAAATCTGGTGTGTACCTCAAGGAGAGTTATCCTTGGGGGAAAATAATCCATGATTTGACTTGTGTGATATAGGAAGTAATACAGCAGTAATCACCTGAACCAACGGAGAATGAGCCTCACAAGGAACCATGTGAGTGCAGTGCTGACCCAGCCCATGTGGTCCTGGTGCTCAGCAATCCAACACACTGCTTCTCCTGTCCTGAGTGATCTCCTTGACAGTCATCGACTGTTAGTGAGTGGTTAATGAGAATGTATAAACCTGACTATTGCATGTAAAGATGGTTTAAGTACATAGTACAAGTTGTAAGCATTGGTAAGAAGGAATTTCAGGAATGAGAAATAGATAGAATGAAAAGGTTTGAGTAGGGTATAGACATTAAACAATGTATGAACGGGACAGAGGATACTTGGATGTATCAGATAATGTGTAACCTGAGCATGATGTGAATGGTATCAAATAAGGGTTTGAGATTGTACTGGGTCTGGCTGGGATGGAGTTAACTTTCTTGATGGCAGCCTCCATGGTGCTGTGCTTCGCATTTATGGCTAAGACAGTGTTGATAACACACCACTTTTTTGGCTGTTGTTGAACAGTGTTTGCAAAGCGTCAAGGCTTTCTCTCTCCCCTGCCCTCCCAAGTGAGTAGACTGGGGGTGAGTAAGAGGTTGGGAGGGGACAGAGCCGAGACAGCTGACCCGAACTGACCAAAGGGATATTCCATACCATTTGATGTCGTACTCCGCATTAAAAGCTCAGTGAAAGGAGGAGGAAGGCCAAATGTTTGTGATTATGGCAGTCTTCCCAAGCAACTGTTCTGCATGTTGAGGTGCTGCTTTCCATGGAGTAGCTAAAGATCTGCCTGCCAATGGGAAGCAGTGAATGGATTCCTCTTTTTGCTTTGCTTGCATGCACAGCTATGCTTTACCTATCAAACCGTCATTATCTCAATCCATGAGTCATTTTGTCTTCCTTCTATTTTTTCTCCATCCTGCAGGAGAGGAACGAGCAGGAGTCATGGTGGGTGTTTGGCTATTGATTGGGGTCAACCCACTGCAAGGGCATATCTTATCCACTGGTCATAAGCATCTGCATCTATGCTTATAGACATGTACTGATGGTGTTTCTAATGTGGGGGGAAGCCTCCAAATTTGAGTCTTGGTATACCGAGATGTTTAATAAATTGACCATGTGGAGTTCTTGTTAAAAAATCTCATTCAATTTTAGAAAGCTTTAAAATGACTTACTTCTCTCATTAACTTGCTGTGGAATTGGATTATTAGAAATAATACCTGTGTTTTCCTTGGCTGTCTGCTCCAACTGTTTAATTCAAAGGAAAGGTAATAGAAATAAGCATAACCTAAATATGCTGCATCAGAACAGTCATTGATGTTATAAAAGCCTTACTGTAATCCACTTACTCTAAGTGGATTTGTAAGCCTGTTGTGAGTAGGAGTTGTACCTCTTTGTATAACGTACAATCTAAAAACCTAAGTGAGCGAGCCCTAATGTTGTAAGCAGCAGAGAAGTCAGACCCTGCCCTGTCCTCTGCGTGCAATCTTTCACACAAGTAAGGCAAAAACTGGATGAGGAGGAACACAGAGAAGGGGAATCACAGGGGCTCATAGTTTTGCAGCTAAGCACAGTGCAGATGGGGACACATACAAGGATCCCAGGTTAGCATACAAGGAAACAACACAGCATTTGAAGGAAGATGTACCCTTTTATTGTCATGCCACTGTTATAGTCACTTGAGGTCATTTTGGGTCCAGACAAGATTTTTCAAGAATAAGGTGCTACACAAATGTAAAATGTTAGCGAAACATAGAAGCATTCTGTGTTTCTAGAAGGGAAAGTATGGTCATGTTCCAAATAGGAAGGAGGTGAAGGCTGTGCAGCAGTTTCAAAAGGCTTTGAAAAGAAAGTTGAGGAAGAAAGGTCTAGCAGTCAACAGACTCCTTAAGCTTGTGGTGTGGTTGAATTATGAAACGTTAGTAAATACGAATGGTGACGGGAAGGTTCTTTGAGTTGAGGCTGGTGGTTAGCCCTAGGGCCATGACAGGAGGTTGAATGGGATGCTGATGACAAGGTGCAAGGAGGATGTATCTCCATGTGTGCTAAAGAACAGGACCCTGCATTTCGTAGAGCTGATCTTTGCATCTGTGGGGCTGAGGTGTGAATTTTATGGAAGGTGTACTAATGCATCCAATGCTGACGAGCCCTTGAGGCCAAAAATTCAAAAATTCTCCTATCCTTCCACCAGTAGAATGAAAACTATTCAAGGATGGATCAGAGTAAAGGCAGCTTGCAATATCTTCTCTTCTGGTTCTTGAGCCTTTTGGAAGAGAGAGATTTTACCTTTTAACTTTGGAAGAAGTGATAAAACCTGGGAAAACCTCTGAGTTAATAGTATTATATTGCAGGAGTTGGCCACAGTGACTTAGGTAGTGTGGTTCTGTTAGCAGAGGGGCTAGACTTAGGGGGTGGTCTGCTTTCTCCAAGGTATGTCCCTTTTCATCTATAGCCTGGATATAGTAATATAAGGACCTTTGTTACTGTCCTCATTGCATTCTTCTGTGGGTTAACATTTACAAAATACTTTCAATCATTCCTTTTGCTAAAGCTTTTCTGATGTTTCGTTAGAAGAAATTCTGTGATACTTACCTGTTTTACCAAAAATTATCATAAATAAATATTTTCTAGCAGTTGTAAGTGATCACATTGTTTCCTCAGCATGTTGGTAAATTGAGAGAAGCACCTGTGTTCTTAACTTTGGTACTTGCTAGGATCTCTGGCATTAGTATATTCACAGGTCTTGGTAAGTCTTGGCCTCCTTCCCCTAAAGCAAAAACTTCTCACTTTCTAGTGCTTCCAGGAGGCCACCTGGAACAATAGGACTGACTGTAGAGATGTTTTGGTATTGTCTGTCTGAGGGACCTTATTTTGATCCTCTGGAAGGCTTTCCAAGAAGTTGACTTGAGCATATAGCAGTAACAGAACATGCCTCAGCATCCTTGTCCATGCATTCTTCATAACAACCTGAAGAGCTGCCTAACTTCAAGGAAGGGTGAATGTGTCCTCTGCTGGCAAATGGTGACAGTAAAGGTAAAGGTATTTTTCCTGCTTAGCATCTGAAAAAAGATGAGATCTGTACTGCCCATGTTCTAGTAGCCCCAGTAGTTCTAGGGGTACACGTGGCTTGTTCCAGAGTCTCACAGTGCTGGCAGAGTGCTGCAGAGTGCAGAGAGCCAAACCTGGCGCAGTCGGTGTTGTGCCAGGGCATAGTTTCAGTAAGTGATATTTACCAAAGTCTCACTCTTTGTCAGGAAGTTTGTGGCCCAGGTCACTTCCTGGCCCTGTTTTGGACACAGACATGAGGAGAGTGTGTGCCTGTTTGCCAGGATGATGGCCCTTATTTAACTTACTTATTCACATCTGAAGAGTTTATACAGATTTATTCCTGAGTTTAAAAACAAACAAACAAAAAGACAAAGAGAAAAACGATGTAGCTAGCCTCTGGATTACTTCTAATTTTTTTATAAATGGTTTTGTTTTGTTTTTTTAAATTGTGATTCACAAAGGTTGTATTAAGAAATGGTGAAGAAACCGCATTCATGGCCATTCCACTGGATGAGAGGAGTAGAAAACAGAGCTGTTAATGAGAGATTGGTGAAGTAGATCTTTAATGTTTATAATACAAGCGTAAAGTTGCAAAGGTCAGTCGACTAAAAGGTGCCTTTTGTTATTAACACAGTTGTACGAGGAGTCCAACCTTAAATTTGAATGAATATAGTTCATATGTTTGGTTCTGAAAATAAAGTGCTCAAATGATATGTATCAATGCCAGCATTGTTCTATTGACAAAAGGTTTATGTGGATATTTTGCTGTAAAAATATTCCCTGTCTTAAATCTTTATGGCCGTGACTATACTGATCACAGCTGAACTTTTTTGCCTGGGAGTGTGTGCATCCCTTAAAAATTGATGTAATGAGGATTTCGAAATAGTGCTTGTTTACCTATATTTCTTACTGTATACTTGCTGACCACAAGCTCACTAGTGTCCTTGCAGTGCCATCCTTTCCTTGGATTCATAACAAACTGGTTCACAAACATTCATTTTCAAATGCAGCATGTTGGGAGAATACAGGCTTATTTCTGTCCTCTGCTGACTCCAGCTGGGACAGTTGTAAAGCTGTCCCCTACTCCCTGCAGAAAACGATGCCTCTGCCGCTGAGTTCCGGAAAGATGGCACGCCTGGTCTGAGCCACCGCAACCCAACCTATTAACAAGAGGCAACATCACTGTCAATTTATATTAATGCGCAAGGCTGTGAACTGCGATGGCTGAAGACTGATTTGCAGCCTCTCTCAGGCAGAGATATGCTCCCTGAAGAAGCTGCTGTTCCCATCCGAGAGGGGAGTCTTTCCTTCCACAGCAAAGTCTGACAGGGATTGTGAATCAGAGCCTTGGACTGTTTTAAGGTCTCCTTCGGTAGAGTAATACGAAGGCATATTTTATTTGGTTTTGTATTTAAGCTGTTCAAAATCAGTACAGCCCTTTCCCTTTGCCCCTTATTTTGCCAGTGATGGTTTTTCCACTCTGGTTTGGCAAGTATTATATAAAGCCCCATGTGATTCGGTAACAGGAATATTTGGTTCACTGAAATCCTCCTTAATCATGAGGCAAAGTCCATTTGAGCTACCAAATGAATATTCATCAGTCATCCCGCACATAGCCAAGTGGTAATTAATTCTTTCTCTTCTGGTGACCACATGCTCCTGATGTGGTAAAGAGAGTCAGGGAAAAAAAAGAGGAAGCAAACAGGAATGATATTGCAATCCCGCTGGTTTGCAGGCTTGCAGAGGAAGGGGAGAATACCCCTCCTTCTAGCATTTTGGGCTTGTGTCTTCCTTAAAAATGAGGGAGGGAAAAAAAAAATCATTTTCTGTCCCTGTGTTTGCAGCAAAGAGAGGTATTCTGTTATTCCCTGGATCTGTCAGTGAGGAATTATAGTGGCAGACGTCTTCCCCCAGGCTTTGCTCTTTGTGCTTTAAATATTGTATTGTCTTCCCTAGTGACCTTTTTACTGGAGAATATAAACTATAAACAATGCTTTCTTCTTTAGCTATTCAACAAATATTCTGTATTGATCATGATTTTGGGCTTTTAGATGCAGAATTTTTTATGGAGTTAACTGTGAGGTGTGTCTGTGCAGCTTCTTTTTCTGTCATGTCAGGCTGAAATCAATGTTAAAACCTGGAAATTTCTGTTGAAGCAAAAATTTGAAGGTCTTAAAAATGAGGAATTATGTGAGCTAAGTAGACTTTTTGGTGGAGCTATGTGTTCATAGTAAATGGCTGTACACACGTATATATATTCACATGCATGCACAGCAATCAGGCTGTCTGCAGGACTGTTTGGATCACAGGAACTGAAGTTGGTTTGATTAATGCTTCTCAAATGGCAACGCCTTTGGAATTCTTGTTTTCCCTCTGGCACTCGTACCATGTGGGAAGACTTTTCTTTCCAGCTCCTTCTGCTGGGCATTTTCTGGACATGTATTTCTTCAGTTCTGCCTTTTAATTGCTGTATCATTCAGTAGTCTTTGGACATGCAAGATGCTGAGATGTAAAAAATAATGTTATAAGTCTACTAGTCTGTTTTTTAATTTTTTCCATTCAGCACACGGAGCTTTCTTTTTCCTAGGGTATGTACCCTTATAAAACTGTTTTTTTCTGATCTATGAAAGAACAGAGTAAGTTACTTAGATCTCAGTTGCATGTGCATTTCTTGCCCTCTGGAGATGGATTTCTGAATTTGACAGTAGACTGTGTTCCTTTTCTTTTAAGCTTTTGAAATGTACAAATAAGAAGTACTATGTCTACTTCACTTTTTTTTTCAAGGAGCATGAGGAAGAGATGCTTATACAATCACTATAGAAAGCATATACTCTTCCTCTAAAAATACAGCTCTGTGAGACAGCAATTATCCGGGCCTAAGGCTTTGACAGCAGCAAGTGTGAATCTCTTTCTCTTCCCATCTTCCATTCCTCTTCCAGCTGCCTGCGTCCCATCCTGTCCCCCCCATCCCTCCCCCCAAATCTGTCATCCATCCAGGAAGTGTCCCTAATTTCTGTATTAACCTCTGTATTATTGAGTATTTAATTTCACTTTGTCAGTAAAGATACTATTCTGACATTTCATTACCCTAAGCTCAGGCTGAACTGATGTCCGGAGGGGTAAGGTGCATTAACCTCAGCAAATATAAGTGATGTTGCTTCGTGGAATCCGGGAGAATTATTTTGACTCTTCTGTATGCCAAGGACCTGACTTCACATTTCTTGCTGGGTGCATCCGCTCTTGCTGCAAGAAGGATTTAAAGTGGAATAGCATTCATTTACCTGTCTTTCTGAGATCAGTGATCATACTGAAAAGTCTGAATGTAGCTTTGAAGGCAAAAAGAAATACAAACTTCCTGTAGAAGTTTCCATCTTCTTGGTCACTGTATATTTGCTTTTCTGTTGGGGGAACTATTGTGTTCTCCTCTGATGAGGCTTATATGATGCTTATAGAACTGTTAATAGAAACGTGGGGCTGGATAATGCCTGCTCTTTATTAGTTCTTGTCACTTTGTGGCTTTGAAAGGCTTGTTATCTGTTATCACAAAAAGGAAATGGCTACTGCTATGCTTGGCACTGCAGAAATGCAGAATGCAGCCCTTTTCCTGTGTAACTATTGAAAACTGTTGTTACACGCTTTGGGAGGAATATAAATCTAGACACTATTTGAACCCAAGGTTACTATAATATGAGGAAAAAAAATTTAGTATAAAATAAATTATTTTCATATGGTGTAAAAGCCAGTAGAGTTGGTTATGTGCTTATATTTATTTGTTTAAAATCCCCTCCAAACAAGCCACACGTGGATCCAAACATGGATCCTACCAGAAATCCATGCCTAAGTACTAAGGACAGAATAAATCTCCATAAAATGCATATACAGAAATAAGGTTGGCTTGGTTGTAAGAGTAAAACTGGTTTTGGTGACAGCAGAGCTTGTCTCCCTGATTTCAGCTGGAAGACGACGCTCAAACTTTCTAGGAAATACCCACCTACATCTTAGCTTATTACCTGTCTTGAAGATCATCCTGAGTGACATGACTATATCTGGGCCTAAAAAACTAAGTGATCCTGAAATGCTGAAATGGGCTCAGAGCTGCAGCAAGTGGGACATGCCTCCTCAAGAAGCAAAGACCAGAGAAGAAAAAAGAAAAGTTCTGTTATCCACAGATATACCTGAAGTTATATTAAGCTGTTTCCTTGGGCGGGTCATCCAGAGGAGGCAGAATTTGAAGATTTATGTCACTGGGGAAGCCAGCATAAGCCTGAGTGAAACTCGTGTCTGTGGCAGTAAGCTCCACAGAATTTGACTCCATCTAACCAATGACAAGATCCCAAGCAGTTAGGCAGAAGTAGTTTATTCTACTCCCTTTTGCTTTTTGTTTCACCTTTGGGGGGGGGGGGGGGGGGGGGGG